>CAUYQV010068441.1:0-10358 GCA_963574575.1 Galagoides demidoff | reverse complement strand
TGTGGGGTTTTCACATGCAATCTGAAATACTTCCATCAAACTGATCAACACAGCCTTCATGTCATTTTCTCAGTTATAGTTTTAAAACATTCTGGTTCTACTCTTAGAGAGTTTCACTTGTACCCCTGTAAGATATATCTCGCTATGCCCACTTTTGCAGAAGGAAACTGGAGAAGAGGGGAAGAGAATAAAAGAAATCTTACAAGACAGTTCATCTCTTTTGATAAAACATATACTTAAAAAAAGAGTCATAGCAAGGAACTGTAGGAAGGGTCTAAAGTTAGTTCAGAGAGAACAGAGGGCTGTGGGACTTGGAACTTTGTGTTTAGACTGTTGGCTGTGTCTGTTTTCTCCTTTAGTCCTCCACTTCTGAGGGGCTACCCTGGACTGGGCAGGATGGACTCCCCACTTTTGCATTTGCCATCAGCCCCTCCTTTGAGTGGAAAGCTCCCAGCAGAAAAAGAATGCCCAGCTGTGCTATTACTGACAATAATAGTAATCTTAATGAATTGCAGGCTGATGAATTGCTGATTACAGAGAGAGGAAAAAATTAAGAGTGAGCTGATTGAAACTCTTAATAAAGTTTATTCTTTGTTAAGGGCCTGTCTTAGTAGGTAGGATAACTGAGGATATTGGAATCTGATCGGAAAATATTTTAGATGGTTCTCATGGTCAAACTGCAGAATACCCCTCTTTTCTGTGCTTATCTTGGCCAAAGCTTTTTTTTTTTCCACAGAATATCAAAATTGCCTGTTTCCTAGATTATGAATGCCTAAAGGGCAGGGACGGCATCTACTTTGTTGCCTTGCATTGTAATGTAGCATCCAGAACATAGCAGGTGTAAAAATATATGGTCCATATCCATGACACAAGGAGTCTAAGTACCAGTACGAAAAACAAAACAACAAAAAGAGCAGGAAAAAATGACACAGGGTAAGAGCACACAGATTTGTTCATGAATTCTAGTTGCAAAGGGGCTTATAGAAATTGACTGCTAACCTTCAGCCATGTAAAGCCAATTAGGCTGGACATAATCCTAGTGGTCACATACTCTCTGTACTATGCAGTAGCATCTCCTGCAGCTCATTTAAAGAGAATCCAGCTCCTCACCTTAAGCAGGCATCACCCTCTTGTTATCTTTTTCTCTGAAAGTGCATTGCGTTTCCCCACCAGCAGCGGTGTTAGCTAATTTAATTGCAAATGTTTTTGCCAATGTTCACATCTCCCCTATGATGCAATTACTATTGGCTCTTCAATTTTCTACCACCTTTGTGCCCCCTTTAAAGAAAGGGAGAGGGCAAGAGCAAAACAAATGTCACCATTAATTGCAATTTAATACAGTTCACTGGAGACAACCCTGGGGAGAAGACAAGGAAAATCAATTGTGGTGATTGGAAAACAATGCGAGAAATACAGGAGGCTATAGCTGAAGACTTCTGGAATGGAGAGAAAAAATGCCTCTCTGAATTTTCTGCCTGGGGTTCAGTCAAGACTGTTGCTGATTCACTCTGGGAGGCTGAGGTAGGTGGACTGCCTGAGCTCATGAGTTTGAGACCAGCCTGAGATAGAGCAAGACCCTGTCTCTAAAAATAGCTGGGCGTTGTGGTGGGTTCATGTAGTCCCAGCTACTTGGGAGGGTGAGGCAAGAGGATCACTTGTGCCCAAGAGTTTGAGGTTTCTGTGAGCTATGATGCCACAACACTCTACTGAGGGTGACAAAGTGAGCCACTGTCTCAAAAAAAAAAAAAAAAAAGACTGCTACTGATTCAATAAAGTGTAATTCAAACACTTCTCAAGAAGATGTTTTGTGTCACACTGCACCAGACTTGGAGAGGGACAGAGATGACCAAGACAAAAATCTGTGCCCTCATGTGGATTTCTGAGTATTTGGAGGATGGGGGTCAAGACACTAAGATGGATTAAAAAGTGAAAAGGTAAATTAGGAAAGTGGCTAAAGAGAAAGATGAATGGCCATATTTCTTTCTATATATGACATCATGTTATAAAGGATATAAAAATGTCAGGTGTAGCATCTGAATCTTTGTTTTGTGATTTGGTCCAGAGTGATTTTCCTAGAAACCCTCAGGAAATTGGTTGACACAGGAAAGTTCATTCTAACACCTTCTAAGGCAGGAGTCCTCAAACTTTTTAAACAGGGGGCCAGTTCACTGTCCCTCAGGCCGTTGGAGGGCCGGACTGCAGGCCCTGAGATGGGTCGGCTGCTAAGCAGGACAGGCAGTGGTGGCAAAAACACCTGGCAGGCTGGATAAATATCCTTAGTGGGTCGCATGTGGCCTGTGGGCTGTAGTTTGAGGACACTTGTTCTAAGGAGAAAAACTCAGTGACCTGCTGCCTCAACCAGAAACACCTGGCACATGGTATGTACTCTTTAGGGATGAAGAATCAGCCCACTCATCATCTCTTGCCCCCCAGCAAAGCTGTGCCACTGCCTCCACAAACACCCACAGTCTAGGCCACTGAAGCACTCATAGACCCTGCTGAGAGTTTACAGTACTACATTACTGTACCCACCCAGAACCAAAGTCAAACCACCTACCCAACCAATGCAATAGGACACATCTACAGGAAAATGTCACTAGGAAAGCTACTATATAAAATTGGAAGAGGTAACTGCCTCACCAATTGCATAGATATCAACACAGGGACACTAGAAAAAAGAAAAAAGCAAGGAAACACACCAGGTCCAAAGAAACACAGTCATTTTCTATCAATAGACACCCCAAAGAAAAGGAAGTCTATGAAACAACAGAAAAGGAATTCAAAATAATGATCTTAAGGAAACGCAGCAAGATAAAATACAGATAGACAATTCAACAGAATCAGGAAAAAAATTCATGATCTGAATAAGAAATTCAACAAAGAGATACATGGTACTTTAAAAAGAACCAGACAAAAATCTTATAGCTGAAGGATGCAAGAATGAAAGAAAAATATTATCACGAGCTTCAACAATGGACTAGGTCAAACAAGAGAAAGAATTTCTAAACTTGAAGAAAGATATTTTGAAATAAACCAGTCAGACAAAAAATAAAAAAAATAGACAAACAAAAAAAGAGATTAAAAAAAGCCTACAGAACCAATGGGGCACCACAAGAGACAAATATTCACATTATGTAAATACCAAAAGAAAAAGAGAGAGAAAAAGCATAGCAAATCTATTTAATGAAATAATAGCTGAAAACTTCCTAAGTCTTGGGAATGTAAGATAAGAACATCCAGATTCAGGAACTTCAAAGTTCTCCAAATACACTTAATTCTCCATTAGTTTAATCTTCACTAAACCTACAGCAGATTTTTCAGCAGAAACCTATAGTTCAGGAGGGAATGGGATAATATATTCAAACTGCTGAAAGAAAAGAAAAAAAAAACCTTTAAGCAAGAATACTATCCCCTGTTATCATTTAGAAATGAAAGAAAAATACAATCTTTCCTAGACAAGCAAAAACTGAGAGAATGTATAATCATTAGATTGTCATTACAAGAAATTCTTAAGTGAGTCCTACCTCTGGAAGTGAAAGGGATATAACTACCATCATAAAAGATGTGGAAGTAGATCAACCATTCAAATTAAAAGAGAAAGGAATACTTACCACTACAGAAAACCATCAAACAGCAAAGATAAAAATAAGTGAGGAAGAAAGGAACCAAGCATATATAAACAACCAGAAAGTATTTAAAAAATATGGCAGAAGTTCTTACTTACCAATAATAATCTTAAATCTAAATGGATTAAAATTTCCAATTAAAATGTAGACTGGCTGAATGGATTAAAAAACACCCAGTTATATTCTTTCCACAAGAAAACAATATCACCTGTAAAAACACCCTTGGGCTGAAAGTGAAGAAATGCAAAAAGATATTTGAGGCAAACAGAATCTAAAAGAAGCAGGAATAGCTGTACTTGATAAAAGAGACTTTAAGTCAAAAACTATAAAAAGAGACAAAGGGTATCATTATACAATGATAAAAAGATAAATTCAGCAAGAGATACAACAATTATATATGCACCAAACACTGGAGCACTAGGCAACATAAAGCAAATATTATTAGACCCAAAGGAGAAATAGATCTCAACATAATGATAGTCGAGGACTTCAATACCCTGCTCTTAGCACTGGACAGATATCTAGGTAGAAAACCAATAAAGAAGCATCAGTTTTAAATTACACTATAGGCAAAATGATCCTAACAGACATTTCCAAACATTTCATCTAAAAGCTACAGAGCACACATCCTTCTCATCAGTATACAGAATTGTTTCAGGATAGACCAAATGTTAGATCAGTGGTTTTCAACCTGTGGGGTACAACCCCTTTGGGGGTCAAATGACCCTTTCACAGGGGTTGCCAAAATACATCCTGCATATCAGATATTGACATTATGATTCATAACAGTAGCAAAATTACAATTATGAAGTAGCAATGAAAATAATTTTATGGTAGTGGGTCACCACAACATGAGGAACTGTATTAAAGGGTCATGGCATTAGGTTGAGAATCACTCTGTTATATAATAAAACAAGTCTGAACAAATTAAAAAAAATCAAAATCATACAAAGTACCTCCTCAGACAATAGCAGAATAAAACTAGAAATCCATAGCAAGATGAACTTTGGAAACTATACAAATGTATGGAAATTAAATAAGATCCTCCTGAATGACCTTTGGATCAATGAATAAATTAAGAAGGAAATAAATTTTCTTCTTAACAAATGAAAATATTAACACAACATACCTAAACTTATGAAATACAATAAAAGCAGTACTAGGAGGGAATTTTATAACAATAAACACATACATCAAAAAAGTAGACAGACTTTAGGGAAACAATCTAATTACCTTAAGGAAACAGAAAAGCAAGAATAAACTCAAACTCAAAATTAGTAGAAGGAAAGAAATAATAAATATCAGAATAGAAATAAGTGAAATAGTGACAAAAAACACAAAAGATCATTGCAATGAAAAGTTTGTTTTTTTTTAAATAAAACCAAACAGACCACTAGCTAGATTAAGAAAAAAACAGGGATGACCCACATAAATAAAATCAGAAACAAAAAATGAGACATTACAACTGAAACCACAGAAATATGAAGAATCATTAGACACCATTATAAACAACCATAAGCAACAAATTATAAAACCTAGAGGTCATGCATAAATTCCTGAACACAAACAATCTATCAAGATTGAACCTGGAAGAAATAGAAAACCTGAACAGACCAATAATGAGTAATAAGATTAAGATGTAATAAAAGTCTCCCAATAAAGAAAAGCACAAGACCAGATAGCTTCACTGTTGAATTCCATCACACTTTTACATCAATGTTTCTTGAACAATTACAAATAAGGGGAAAGAATTCTTCCAAACTCATTCTATGAGGCCAGCATTACCCTACTACACATTTACACCTGTACACATACATATACACAATAACAAAAAGAGAATTACAGGCCAATATCCCTAATGAACACAGATTAAAGATCTTCAAAAAAATACTAGTAAAACCAACCTCAAAGCACATCGAAAATGAACAAATGCCATGATCAAGTGGGATTTATCCAAAGGATGCCAGGTTCAACATATACAAGTTAATAAACATGATACATTATATCAACAGAATAAAGGACCAAAACCCATTGATTACCTCCATAGATGCAGAAAAAGCATTTAATAAAATTCAAAATCTCTTCATGATAAACACTCCCAACAAATTAGGTATGTAAAGAACATATCTCAACACAAGCAAGGCCATATATGACAAACCTACAACTAATCACATACTGAACAGGGAAAAGTTGAAAGTTTTTCCTCTAAGAAGTAGAAGACGACATGGATGGTCACTTTCACCATTCTTATTCTACATAGTACTAGAATTTTTAGGGCAATTAGATGAGGGAAAGAAATAAAGGACATTCACATTGCATAGGAGGAAGTTGAACTGTTCCTGTTTGCAAAATGACATGTTCTTACATGATGATATGTTCTTATATTTAGAAAAGTTCTAAATATTATGTTCTTATAGTAAGTTCTTATATTGAATATAATATTATATATCATATATGCATTTACATAGAATAAATTATATATATAATATATTCTATGGAATATATATTATAATATCTATCATAGATAATATATGATATATTATATTCTATTATATATAATTTATAATATATTCTATATAATTCTATATATAGAATACTCTTAATGTTCTAAATATTGTGTTCTTATATTTAGAAAAACCTAAATACTCCATCATAAGCCTCTTAGAAATGGTAAACAAATTCAATAAAGTTGCAGGATACAAAGTCAACACATAACGTTCAGTAGCATTTCTATTCACCAATAATAAACTAGCTGAGGAATAAATCAAGCAAGCAATATCATTTACAAAGGCTACAAAAAATAAAAAACCCTAGGAATAAATTTAACTAAGTAGGTGAAAGATCTCTACAATGAAAACTACAAAATACTAATGAAAAAATTAAAGAGGACACACACAGAAAAGGAAAGACATCCCATGTTCATAGATTAAAAAAATTATTAAAATGACATACTACACAAAGTGATTACATATTCAATGCAACCACCTTTTGAAATACCAATGATATTCTTCAAAGAAATACATGTAGAAAAACCATTCTAAAATTTGTATGGAACCACAAAAAACCCTGAATAGCAGAGCAATCCTGAGCAAAAGCAACAAATCTAGAGGCATCATATTATCTGATTTCAAAATATACTACAAAACTATAGTAACCAAACAGCATGGTACTGGCATACAAACAGATACATAGACCAATAGAACAGAATAGAGACTCCAGAAATAAATTCACATATTTACAGTCAACTCATTTTCAACAAAGACATACATTGTGGAAAGGCCATTTTCTTTAGTAAGTGGAACTGGGAAAACTCAATACCCATATGTAGAAGAATGAAATATGTCTCATCTCAACATACACAGAAATGAATTCAAAATGGATTTAAGACATAAATGTACAACCTAAAACAATGAAACTGGCAGAAAAAAGATGGGGGAAATGCTTCTTGACTTGGCCTGGGCAACGATTTTATAAATAAGGACCTCAAAAGCACAGGCTTCAAGCCAGGGATGGTGGCACATGCCTGTAGTTCCAGTTACTCAGGGGGACTGAAGCAGAAGGATTGCTAGAGCCTGGAATTAGAGGCTGCAGTGACCTATGATACTGCTACTTCACTCTAGCCTGGGTGACAAAGCTAGACCCCATCTCAATAGCGCCGGCAACAAAAGCCAAAATAGACAAAGGGATTACATAAAACTAAAAAGCTTCTGCACATCAAAGGAAACAATCAACAGAGTGAAGTGTTAATCTTCAGAAGGGGAGAAAATGGAGTTGCCCCTTCAGTATCTGTGGGAGATTGGTTCAAGGACTCCCTTGCATGCCCAAATCCATGCATACTCAACCCCCACATCAGACTCTGTGAAGCTGTTAAAATCCAGACCCCTGTATTCGCGAGTTTTGCATCCCATGGATAGTGTATTTTAGATCTATGTTTGGTTGAAAAAAGTCCACGTATGAACAAACCTGCTCAATTCAAACCTGTGTTGTTCAGAGGCCAAGTCTATCAAAGGAATATACAAGGAACTCAAAATTCAACAGCAAAAAATCTAAACACAATTTAAAAAGGGGCAGTTCATCTGGATAAAGATCTCCTTTCTCAAAAAAGGCTTTCAAATCACCAATGAGTATATGTAAAAATGCAGAACATCACTAATCATCAGGGACATGCAAATCAAAACCACAATGAGATACTATTTCACCCCAGTTAGAATGGGTATTATCAAAAAGACAAAAAGAAAAAAGAACCCAAATAGTTGAAAAATTAAAAACGAAAGACAAAAAATTACAAATGTTGGCAACGATGCGGAGAAAGAGGAATTTATACACTGCTGTTGGGAATGCAAATTAGTAAAACCCTCACATAAAACAGTATGGGTTTTCCCAAAAAAGCTAAAAATAGAACTAGGATGTGACCCAGCAATCCCACTACTGGGTGTATATCTAAAGGAAAGGAAATCAGTATGTCAAGGAGATAACTGCACTACCATGTTTACTGCCAATCTGCAACAGTCATGATGTGGAATCAAATAAGGTGTGTCCATCAACAGATGAATAAATAAAATACGGAATATATACACAATGGAATACTAATCAGCCATAAAAAAGAATGAAATCTTGTCATGTGTAGAAACACAGATGGACCTGGAGGACATT
Organism: Galagoides demidoff; assembly: GCA_963574575.1. Lineage (NCBI taxonomy): Eukaryota > Metazoa > Chordata > Mammalia > Primates > Galagidae > Galagoides > Galagoides demidoff. The sequence continues at coordinate 2,079 of CAUYQV010068441.1, read as the reverse complement.
ATGTTATGTGAAATAAGCCAGGCAGGGAAAGATAAATGCTGCCTGCTCTTACTCATACACAGAAACCAACAAAGTGTATCTCCCAGAAGTAGAGTAGAATAGTGGTTACCAGAGGCTGGGAAGGAAAAGGGAAGGGAAGATGGAGAGAATTTATTGCATATTTTCTTCCTTTTTTTTTTTTTTTTGAGACAGAGTCTCGGTAGAGTGCTGTGGCATCATAGCTTAAGTGATGGATATGCCAATTACCCTGATCAAATCACTATACATCGCATGCATGTATTAAAATATCACTATACTCCACAAATATGTACAATTATATGTATATTAATTAAAATTATTTTTGGAATTATCTTATGATTATTTTATTTTAAAAATTTGAGGCAGTCTCACTCAGTTGCCCAAGCTAGAGTGCCGTGGCCTCAGCTTAGCTTATAGCAACGTGAAACTCCTGGGTTCAAGCGATCCTCGTGCCTCATTCTCCTGAGTAGCTGGAATTACAGACGCCTGCCACAATAGCTAACTTTTCTATTTTTTAGTAGAGATGGGGTCTTGCTCTTGCTCAGACTGGTTCTGAACTCCTGAGTTTAAGCAGGTCTCCCACCTCAGCATCCCAGAGTGCTTGGATTACAGGCATGAGCCACCATGCTGGGACAATTAAAAATAATTATAAAAGAATAAAGAAAAAGGAAAAGAGGGGCCGTTTATGTGTTTCTGGACTCTGGTCTCAGCAGCTCTATCTCCAGTTCCAGAGGTGGTTCTTTGGATCATGGGCTGCTTGTCCCCATCTCAGAATAAGATGATAGCTGTCTGGTCTTCACAGGCCCTTTAAAAAGAGAACTCCTGCCCTCCCCATAGAGGGAGCACCGGGAGCAGGATCCCGCTGTGTGGCTTGGAATCCTTTAGACAACCTGGGGCCAGAGAGGTTACCCAGGACCACCCAAGGCAGGAGCCTGACCACAAGCCCCAGGGGAATATTGGTCAGCCCAGGTCACGGCCACACACTGTCTATGATGAAGCCTCAGCAGGCAAGCAGGGCAGAGGGTGGCAACACAAAAGGAAGAGACCCAGACACAGGGCGGGGAGCAGAGGCCTCCTGGGAAAACCATCCACAGCCCGAGGGCCAGGCCGGCAGCGCCAGGCTCTGAGTCTTGCTTCCTGGGCTCCTACCACCTGTTTCCCATCTGCTTCCTTTTTCTCCCTCTCCTTCCTTGGTGCGTACGTCTACACCTGCACTGTGTGTGTGTACACATACACTGATGCATTTCTTTCTGACTTCTATCCACTCATACTCACCCATTACCACCCCATCACCCTGTCTGTGTCACACTCGCCCACACACGCTCACACCCCCGCCCCCACTCACACTCACCCACGCACTCCCAGTCTCACGCTTAGTCATACACACTTATGCACACTCACACACACTCTCACCCCCGCGCTCTCCCCTCTGTCCCCCAGGATGGCAGAGCACAGTACACAGCCAGCGTCAGGTCGTGGGTCCAGCAGTCTAGTAGATGTGGTTCCCATCCCGCCTCAGAAGCTCTGTGACCCTGGCACATGACTTCACCTGAGTCACCATTTCCTAGTCTTATAAAATGAAGCCCTTATAATAGTAAAGACTTCCTTGTCCCTTGTGATAGGGAATAAATACAGAGTCTCAAAAATGTGTCCGTGTGGGCTCGGCACAGTGGCTAGGGCGCTGGTCATATATACCAGGGCTGGCGGGTTTGAACCCGGCCCAAGCCTGCTAAACAACAGTGACAACTACAAAAAAAAAAAAAAAAAAAAAAAGAAAGAAAGAAAATGAGTGAGGGAGAGAGAGAGAGAGAAATAGCCAAGAGTTGTGCTGGGTGCCTGTAGTCCCAGCTACTTGAGAGGTTGAGGCAAGAGAATTGCTTAAGGCCAAGAGTTTGAGGTTGCTGTGAGCTGTGACACCATGCACTCTACTGAGGTCAACATAGTGAGACTCTGTCTCAAAAAAAAAAAAAAAAGTATGTCTGCATGGACCTGAGTGAATGCTCTTTAAGGGAGAGCTGCTTCTTTTTAGTTCTTCTTTTTATCTTCTTCACAACAATAACA
>CAUYQV010068437.1:0-14037 GCA_963574575.1 Galagoides demidoff | reverse complement strand
CAAACAGCAATGATGGCTGCAACCAAAAAATGGCCAGGCGTAGTGGCGGGCGCCTGTGGTCCCAGCTACTTGGGAGGTGGAGGCAGGAGACTCACTTGAGCCCAGGAGTTGGAGGTTGCTATGAGCTGTGATGCCATGGCACTCTACCCAGGGGGATAGCTTGGGCTCTGTCTCAAAAAAAAAACAAAAAAACAAAAAAAGACAGAAAATAAATGGGCAAATAAATAAATTCATGTTAGGGTGTGGTAGAAAACCCAAAGTGAAAAATATAATAGTGACTTTAAATTTGGTCTATAGTAAGGAAAGTGTTTAGCAAAAATGTTTCTGAGGATGTGACCCTTGACATGAGACTGGTAGGACAGGAAGAGCAGGCTGTGAAAATTGGGAGGACAGAGTTCCAGACAGAGGGAAGAGCCTGCGCTGAGGTCCAGACAGTAGGAAGGGGCCTGCCGGTGTGAGAACCATACAGAGATTAGTGTCTCTACAACCCTACAGCTCGGTGAGGGTGACGGGCACAGTGGGGTAAGCCGAGAGCTGGGGTGCAGAGCCGTGTTAACCACGTTGGTGATGGAAGTTTTCAGTAAATTACTTAATGAATAATAATTGAAATTGATATTATATTATTTTCATATGTTTTAACTGTGCCATGAAGGCCATGGGCAAAAAAACAAACAAACAAAAAAAACCCCAAAACATGCAGTAAAAGATTATTGTTCATAATCCTTAACTATTTGAGCCTAATACTGGGCAATGCACTTTACATATTATACAGCATAGTAAAGCGCAGTGTCTGTACCAAAAACAATCTACTTTTTACACCAAATATATAAAATGTGTTTGAAACTATAAAAAATAAGGGTACCACTGTAGACGAGATAGTCATGCAAGTTGTTCTTCTGTGATCCAAAAAGAAATTTGTACAGGAGAGAAGAAAAAGGCCTTTTTGTCAGAGGAAGAGGCCCATTTGATTTATGGAAACCACTGGGGTGATTTGTGAATAGAATCCTTTATTTAGATATTTTTAACGTATATTAGATCACAATCTCTTAAAAGATAAGAACTATATTTAATCTTCATGTAATATTTAATACTTGCTACATAAATATCTAATACAATTAAAATAGGTACCATAAAGTATATCATGAAAGTTCACTTTTGTTTGCTTAAACAACTAAAATGATGCTTAAAAACCACAAAGATTGATTTGTTAGTCTCTTCACAGAAATGTGAAATAATGCCTACTATTTTTTATAAAATATATTTGAGTCAACTTCAAAAGAATTTTGTATATTTAATTATTTTTTCTTTCCTGGAAAAGAATTCTTGAGGGTAATATATCACCATTAACAAGCATAAAAATCAGAAATAAGATTCTAAAAACATAGTAACATTCGACATAATAGATAGGATTGTTTTTATCTCATGAAACTATTGTCAGATGGCCATGATCACTGTGATTCCGGATGAGTGGGAAGTCGTAGGAACAGCTCCACGTTGTACCATGGACAAGCGTTGGCTGATAAGTACATTTTTAGAGTAAAATTTAATGGAATTTAATATTCTGCTTTTATGGTGAAGTGTTTGTACTCATAGAATCCTCATTTTGAGATTCTCTAATGATGTCTGATCTATATTAGAGACCAGGAATTCCCTGTAATATTTCATTAGGCTTGTCAACCAAATTTATTCATAAATGAGAATAAATGAACATGTCAGCATAAGTTATTGTGGTAATTTGTGAAACTGTTAATGAGATATTTTCAGAGCTCATAGAAGGAAAAAGCCATGCCATTAAGTTACTGCACAATAATTTTATTTTGATAGAGCAAATGAGCTGATATTATATCAAAAAGACACCCTTCATGCCTATAATCCTTGCACTCTGGGAGGCCAAGGCAGGTGGATTTCCTGAGCTCACAGGTTCGAGACCAGCCTAAGCAAGAGCAAGACCCCCCCCCACCCCTAACAAATAGCTGCATGTTTGTGGAGGGTACCTGTTGTCCCAGCTACTTAAGAGGGTGAGGTAAAACAGTCGCTTGAACCTCAAAGTTTGAGGTTTCTGTGAACTCTAATGCCATAGCACTCCACTGAGGTGACAAAGTAAGACTCTGTCCCAAAAAAAGACAAAAAACAAAAACAAAAAACAGACACCATCGTGATGCATCAATGAACTTAAGAGGAACAATTAATGTTCCAGGGAAAGGGTATGATGTTACGTACAAGTAGTTAAGACTTAAGAACTAGTGTCACTGTTTTAATTTTTTAAAGGCCACTATTTTGTACTGGATGCATTTTAACTTTTTGAAAATTAACTCATGGTTATTAGGAAACAAATCAATAAAAAGAATTACCTGAAAATTATAAAAATGACACATGCAAAGATTGCACAATGTAAGAAGTGTTCGCAGGATGTTCGAGGGATGAACACGTCTGGCAAGAGTCCACAGAGCAATCAGATCATCACGGCTGTTACACTAATCGTGTTGTGAGGAAAAGAAATAAAGGATGTGGGTGGAAAAGAAGAGGATGTGAGTGTGTCTCTGTGGGGCAATGTTTAAAATAAACTGTAGGAACAGTGTAGCAGGAACAGCAGGGCGGTGATGTCGGCAGATCATACAAAGCCCTCGATCAGCACAGGAAAAACAGGGCTATGGGAACAGAAAACATCTCTACCCATCTGGAAGGGGCGTGCCTGCTGCGCTTAGAGACCAACGTGGACAGGATGGGGTTCCTGCAGAAACTGGGGCCGTGATGCACACACAGCCTTCAGTCCTGTGGGGTCACACTCTGGTACCCTGACATCCAGTCTAATGCTTGTGATGCATTGGCTACATCCACTAAGAACCTCCAAATTAAGGTTTGTACACTTCAGAGGCACTACACAAAATAGTGACAGCCTCTGGGTATAACGGTCTGTCTGAAAGTCTAAACAGGGAATCATGTGTCAAGATAGGCCTTCAAAATACATGGATAAACACAATTCACACAGACTGTCAACCGTGACTTCTTGTGCCCTCCTTCTGGGTACCCAGCTAGATCCACATCCTTCTAATATCGCTCTCCTCTGGCTTTAATTTGCCTCAAAAAGAAGGTCATCACTCTTCCTTAAATAAAAGTGAGACTCCTAAGATCTGGAGTGGAACAGTCCTGAACTTAAGCCTGGGTGTAATCACATTTATTTCATCGGAGATGCCCAGTGGGAAATCACCTGAGAGGGGGCTCAAGGCACCATGGTGAGGGTGCCCTTAGGTAGAATGATTCTCCTGGTGGGGCCTGTAATTTAAGTGGGAAGGTAAGAAACACACATGAAGGAAAGCAAACTGCAGACTGTGCTTCAGAAAAGGTGGACAGACAGGACAGAGACAGCTCAGAAACCTCCGTGGGCAGAAATGCCTGTGGTTGGGGCATGCAGTGAAGATATCGATGATGACTTCAACATGGTTTACAGCTATATAACATTTTCATGTGTTATTTAATTTCCTTATTGTAAGAACCAGGAATATTACTAATTTTCTCATTTTTTGAGCTATGAATCTCAAGGAATTCTCAAGATTCTCAAGGAATCTACTTCTGGTAGAGTTGGGAGTCAAATTCAGAGCTCCTTTTTGGTTACTTTTGTATTTGTGATACAATGTTATTCAATGGAGGACTTGGGCCACTGGTGGACCCTCCATGGGAAACGTCATTACCCAAATCACGGAGGCAGTAACGGGTAAGGAGCATGGGCCTGGCGTTTAAATCCTGTCTTCATTCCACTCTTGGTCGTGTGACCTCTGACAAATTATGCCTCCATTTCTTCTATAAATCTTGAAAAGAATGCCATTCACTCCTAGGATAGCCTTGAGAATTAAATGAAACAGTAACTTCACATGGAAGATAGGCCAATGGTTCTAAAATTTGGGGTCTTAGAAAAAAATTATTGTGAGCCCTAAAGAGTTTTGTTTATTTGGATGAATGCCACTGTGATTCTTGATGAGTGGTACAACAGAATTATTGACCGTTTACGAATTTTTAAAAGTATTTATCTATTAGTTTCTTTACAATTTTAATAGTTCACTTGTTACAAGCTGAAGTAATGTTTTTTAAGGAAAAAATAACTATACTTTTTAGATGAAAATATGTGATTAAAAACTACCATTGTTTCACATTTTTGCATCTCTTTAATGTTCGGCTTAATAAAACCGAATTGAATTATCGCATCTGCTCTGCCGGCAATCTGTTGTGATGAGCTATTTTTGTAAAAGTATACGAAGAAAGTCTGGTGTCCCATAGATAGGCCGTTAAAAAAGGATGGATATTTTCAATAACTTTTGATATAATTGTGGTTATACTTCTTTAATACCACACAAAAACTTGACAGATGGTAGTTTTTAAAATGCGAATGCAATGTGGAATCTGAAACTGTTATCCATTAACTTTTTGAACTGTTAAAGTACCTTGATGTATCAAGTACTTTGAATGAATCATCTACTGATCTATAATTTTGTAACATCATCTGTGGGTCATTTGAAAAATGTCAGTTAACTTAAGTTTGCCAATCTTCCAAAGGTTGACACATTTTATTAAGCAGTATCAGAAAATCACATCGTCATCAGCAATAATTTTAGAAAAAGTCTTTAATTATTGGGACAGTCTTAAGCTTATAATGGCAGATGCAAGTTTTCCATGATTATGATTTTTCCTTGACATTTTGAACTTTATTATTGGGAACAAGTGATATCAGTTGTTTCTCCCAATGATTGATCTCACTTTATTCATTTTTATAAGCATTTCTGCCAAATACTCATTGGAGCAATTGTAACTTGTCTGTCAGTTGTCTTTTTCAAATAAAAATTATTTTCCATGTAAAAAGCACCAAGTTCACTTCTGAAATCAAATAATTGAATAATTACTATTTTTCAAAATAATCATCACACTTCAGTTTGGAGCAAAAATGCTTATGTCAATTCTCCATGTTATCACATGTAAAGAAAAATAATACTCAAGGGTGGAGATTTGATAGATAGTTACTGCTTTGTGGGCATCCTTACATGAATCTGATTTGTTTGTTTGTTTTTTAACTCTCAGTGTATGGTGGGAAAGAATGCAATGACTAACTGCACAGTTTGGTGGCACTAGCTTGGTTTGCACCCAGGCACTAGCAGTGTCCTCCACCACTCCTTTTGCACCATTGGTGTAGATGTTAACACCATCAAAATGGCAAACAGCACTTTAACATTACAAAAGTAGTTTTGACCTAGTGAACTCCCAGGAAGTGTCTTGGGCAGTATGCTTGACAATATTTCGAGAACCATCGTCCTAGACCTTCATGTTAGCTATTACATCACTACTACTGTGAAGGGTCCAATGACAAGAATTAGTAGTCTAGATAAACGTAAATGGAACAATTTTGTAGGAAATGCATGTGGAAAAATAGGAGTCACGCTGTCCATAAATCTACTAAATAAAGGACTGTACACTTAAAACAGGACTTAAAACATGTCCTAAAGATTTACCTGTTCTCACAAAGCATAGAAGGATGATTCTATCTGAAATAAGTAGAACAATCCAATGGCTATTGGCCATTTACCCAAATAGTCATTCAGTGTATGGAGTTCAGCTATTCACTGTTGTTCAAATGTGTTACTTTTATGTCTGGTTTTATCATACTAGATTTGCATACTCTTACTCAAAATATAGCCTCCATTGCACCTAGCTCAAAGAACAATGCAATTGTATACACACACACACACACACACACACACACACATATATATATATATAATGGAATAATTATCGACTAATATTCATGTAGTACTTTATAGTCAAACTTTGTATTTTAGTAACATAAACACAGGACAAGTGGTCATGTATTTAATAAATGTAATATTTGAAAGTTGCATCTAGGTGGAATTTCTTTTACATATGCCTCTAAAATATGAAGTATTATCCATCCCTAGTACATGGCCTGTCATTTATGATTATATTGATCTGAAAAGAAAAATTCGTTAATCACATTAGTTTGGTTCATTCTACTGATACTATATTTAAAATCTATAATCAACTTATTTGTTTAGTACTTTGTATTAAGGTACTAAAGTCACTCAAAGTAACAAAGTTAACAATGTACTTTTTGGTATATCATGCTCTCATTCAATTTTCCTGTCAAATCTGAGCTCTTATACCTATTTAATTGTTGCTGTTGTTTTTAATGTAACCAAGATTTTAATCTGAAATTTTTGACTTGAGAGTAGTCTCAAGCAAACATATCATGGTTATCTGTATTTCATATTAAAAATACATAATTTTTCATACTGCTGTATACATTCAAAATGTTAAAACCCACCCCCAAATACACCTGTTAGCATGACCTGGCCATGTAGCAGGGTGAAACTACTATAAAAATGCCTGCAGCTCAGCTTCTCTTTGCCAGCAGAGGCTGCTCAAGGTCAGTGATTATTTTGAGATTCCATTGCATTAAGCCTATTAAGCAAGTGAATGGAGGCCACCTGGTGCTGTGACTCTGCTGAGGTCAGATTCCAATTGAACAATAATTGCTTGAGTGATTCACGTGTGTGTATGTTAATCTCCACACTATCAAAAACTATGCTCTCTACAAAGATATCTCTGTAACAGAATGGAAAGTGACATTCTTGAAATAAAAATAGTTTATTGCTTGCCAGCAGCTAAGAATCACTAATTTAGAAAATTAAAAAGAAAAAAAATTGAAGATTTCTAAAAATTATACACAACCTAATTACAGTGTTTCTTTGGTTTGCTAAAAAAAGTTAAATCCGTATACATCTGTTTAAACAAATGTAAAAATGCAAGTAGTTGCATACATAAAAGTATTTTTGTAATAGATGTTTTTAAAATTCAAAAAACATCAACTTTTTAATAAGAAGAGTACATAAATCTAAGCAGTGACATGGAATAGACTATTCTTGGCATAGGTTCATAACTGCATTAGACCAAGTTTATTTTACAAAGAAGAGTTTTAGCACTTGAATTTCCCTACAATTTAGGTATATGAAATTAGTTGAACCCAATTACTTCATTAAAATGATACTTTAAAACTAATTTTATTTTTAAAGTTTTAAAAATGTTAGAGAATATGACGAATAGAACTTTTGTGCTCATTATTAGGAATATGAAGCTTTGAAAAAAAGAAAAATACCCTAAGTATAATAATTTTTGCAAAATATACATTTGAAACCAAGAAGCATTTAAAGCACTTTCTTAAGTCAAGTGTGGTGGCTTCCACCTGTAATGTTGGCACTCTGAGAGGTGGGAGCATTGCTTGAAGTCAGTTCCAGACCAACCTCAGCAGGAGCTAGACCGGTTTCTCCTAAAAAATAGAAAAGTCAGCCCAGCATTGTGGACGGTGCCTGTAGTCCTAGCTACTTGAGAAGCTGCCTCAGGAGGATCGCGTGAGAAAGCAGGAGTGTAAGGTTGCTGTAGACTAAACTCACCCCAGGACATTCTCGCCTAGAGCAACAGAGTAAGACCCTGTCTCAAGAAAAACAAAAGTACTATTTCAATATGATTTGTGCGAGGGGTCAGCAAACGTTTTCTATAAAGGAACAGATAGTAGATATTTTAACTTCTGTGGGCCATATGTTTTCTATCAGAACTATTTAACTCTGGCATTGTAGCACAGAACATGTGTAAAGAAAAATGTGGTTCCAATAAAACTTTATTTACAAGAACAGCTAGTAAACCAGACTTGGCTCCCATATGGTTGAAAAGTTTTCAATTGTTTAGTCAGTCTAGCAGAAATATTTATGGATCTTTTGGGGGGAATATTTTAGGCAGAAGCAAGTTATGCAACTTGCCCCCCCCCCCCAAATTGAGATCTCAGAGTTGGGTCTCACAGAAGTCTGTACCACTTGGAGAGCAACTGTCTTCTCAGCTGGGAAATTACATAGGTTGTGACAGGAAATCTGCCTTTCTTCAAAAATACCTGACTTCTGAATCTATACCTAAATCCTACTTGTTACTGTGGTCACATAGCTACTTCTTGAAACATGTAGCTACTGTGTTACCATCTATATTGCTACTAAAGATGTCAGTAAAATGAAAATCCTCATGCACATTTTTAATTACTTTAAATGTTTAAAATATCCCAGAAAGTGTTTCTTCAGTATATGTATGGGTATATTTTAATAAATACTTTAAAGTCAACATAGTTAAAAGATGAAATCCTAAAGTATTTCTTATTAAACCCTCTATGAAAAAAAGTATCATGTTGGAATTTTTATATTTCTCATAAAGAATAATTACTTATTTAAAATCTAATATATCAGCACATTCAGAGAGTAGAATTTGTTTTAAAGTTTGAAATGTATAAAAATAAAATCTCACATATGTTAAGAATTATATGTATTTTTTGTCACAACTAGTTAAAAAAGTTTAATCTTGAAATTTAAGTTTTTTTATGAATGTTCAATTAACTATGTGTCTGAATAATATAAATGTAAAAAAATTAAAATTTGATCTTAACCTTTTGAAAACTACCCTTATAGGCTCGGTGCCTGTGCCTCAATCGGCTAAGGCGCCAGCCACATACACCTAAGGTGGCGGGTTTGAATCCCCAGCTCTGGCCCGCCAAACAACAATGATGGCTGCAACCAAAAAATGGCCGGGCGTTGTGGCGGGCGCCTGTGGTCCCAGCTACTTGGGAGGCAGAGGCAGGAGACTCGCTTGAGCCCAGGAGTTGGAGGTTGGTATGAGCTGTGATACCATGACACTCTACCCAGGGGGACAGCTTGAGGCTCTGTCTCCAAAAAAATAAATAAATAAATAAATAAAATTTTTCATATCTTTAATATGTAAAAATGTTTCCCTGTGACATATTAATGGTTTAATCCTGATATTAAAATGAATGTTTTTCATTACAAAAAATAATGATGCTATTTATTTTCAGAGTATCTTTGGACTTCCATTTCTTTAGTGGAGAAAACAATGTCATAAATATTTGGGGAAAAATTTAGATCACAATTGGCTTATAAATGAAAACAAAATATTTATATTTGGCTTTCTAATAGGCATATAAGATATGCATAAAACATATGCTTATATATGAAGATACAGGATTTTAAAATAAGATCCCAATGAATAGGCATGTTAGTTTAAGATAGTTGAATAACATACCTGATTTCAAACTTTATATATTTAAGCATATGTGACTTGCATCAAATAAAATGGAGTATTAATGGTTACATGCAAATGCCACCAGAAATGTACATGAGTGCGGTTTTGGAATCTCCTAGATTTACAAGTGGTTGTACATTATCCTGTGTCATGGGTAGGTAAAGTGATAAAGGGTAAACTGCAGTCCAGTGCTGAATTCCCTCCATGAATGAACAGATTTATCGGTATGCTCTATGATTAAGTTCATATCTGCAGCCAGGACTCCGTACGTAGAAGCTCATCTCAAAATAAAAGTGGCTCTTAGATTTGGTTCCTCAATTTTCAGTCAGAGGAAGGGCACAGTGGCTCATGCTTATAATCTTAGCACTTTGGGAGGTCAAGGCAAGAGGAGCACTTGAGGAGTTTGAGACCTACCTGGGCAATATGGTGAGACCACATCTCTTGAAAAAAAAAAGTAACAAAATTAGCTAAGCATGGTGGTATGGTCCTGCAGTACCAGCTGCTGGGGAGGCTGAGCCAGGAGGGTCCCTTGGGAACAGGAGTGGAAGGCTAAAGTGAGCTGTGATGATGCCCTTGCCGTCTAGCCTGGGAGATAAAACAAGCCCTGTCACAAAACTAAAAAACAGTAATATGGTTAGACAAGTTTTTCTAAACTGTGCCTTATACATAGTATTTCTCTGAGCAAGTGTAAGATTATTTTAAAAAATTAGGAAGGAAAAGAAGCAAGAAAGTGTGAGTGAGAGAGAGGACGAGAGAGAAAAATCACTTATTATGTTTAAGCCTTACTGTGTCTGTGTAACAAAGCTGCACTTGTAATCCTTAAATCTGTAAATTTTAAAAAGGAAAAATAGTCAACTTATTCCTGAGAGGGAGAGATTGAGCGATTTTAATCATTGAATGTCCTCAGCATTCAGAGCGCATCACATAGCCAAGTACTTCATGACACTTATCACTGTTTTGTTTTCACACCCATAACCTCACTTGGGAGTTAATTTACGTGGAGAAATCTAGATTATACGTAACAAGTGAGAACAGATTGGTCTTTAAAGGCTACTACGGGTGGGTGTATTATGTTATTTTCTTTGGTATATTTTGGTCTAATTCCATGAAACGTGATCGGGACTCCATTCTTTGGCTCAATGAATGATGCCACCTGTAGAATTTAAGAAAGACTATTATATTTTAATGACAAAACAGTTTTAAAAAACATCAGAGAAACCCATGTGGAAACTTTTCAGACTGCAGAAGAGTTAGTGCAAAAACTATCCCAACTGTCTGAAAGTCACTTTTCTGGTATTTTGCTGTGTGTCTTTTAAAGGAAAACTCTTACCTCAAAAATGCAACCTCAGAAAAAAACAAAAAATATACAACAGAATGTAAGAGTTAAGGCAGCTTATAAAAAATCATTAATTGTCCTCAAGTCAAACTTGAGTACATAATATTCTTACTTCTCCATTCTTATGATGCTTTACTAAAAAGGAACACTTTTACACTGTTGGTGGGACTGCAAACTAATATAATCTTTTTGGAAGGAAGTATGGAGAAAGCTCAAAGAACTCAAGCTAGACCTCCCATTTGATCCTGCAATCCCATTACTGGGCATCTACCCAGAAGGAAAAAAATCCTTTTATCCTAAGGACACTTGCACTAGACTGTTTATCACAGCTCAATTTACAATGGCCAAAATATGGAAACAGCCTAAATGCCCCTCAACCCAGGAATGGATTCACAATTGGTGGTATATGTACACCATAGAATACTATTCAGCTACTAAAAAAGATGGAGACTTTACATCCTTTGTATTAACCTGGATGGGATTAGTGTTTTTGTACATATTAGATTATAAGAACAAGATACTATTTACTTTTTGGTATTTATTATTTACCTTTGTTTTTCTACCCTAAACATTCTAGGTAATACAGAGGATAATTTTATGGATGACTAATATTATATACATATTTCAAGACATTCTTAGGTATTTGGGATACCTAGAGTTTCATATTATTGGAATCAGAAGCGCAGTCCACTTACATGCTGCAATCTATTTGTACTGATCATTTTGACAGATGTCTTTCTGAAATGAATAACCCTCTACCCTGCCTTAGTAAGTAGGTCATATGAATGTAACTTACACTTCCCTTTGTGATAGTAAGTTATATCGCTCCTTTTTTCTATAAAAAAATAAGATTTTCGTGTATATTCCAAAATGTGTTCTTTCCTACATCCTTTATAGCATTGTTAACTGCTATTATTATTCCTTCAGTTGCTAACAGGAGTGTTTTATCCTTATTCCTGAATATTCTTGTGCTGCCCTCTTTCTAAGCTAATCCTTCGCTTGTGCTCTCCACTCTCCTGTGACTATCATTCAATCTCTACCTTCCTTGTTAATAGTTAATACCCCCCATATGTCTCCCAAATGCACTTCATGTAACCCCCAAACAATTCGCAGAGTCTGTTCTCATTTATCTTCATTTTTATCTTCTCTGCCTGCCTTTATATTCAATTTTGAATGTCAGTAACAAAAACTGGGAATAGATATTTTTGTACAACACTGTAGTAGAGTTTATGTTACACAGTAGCACACATTCTAAATCAAGGATTTCTTTTTTCTTTTTCTTTTTTTGAGACAGAGTCTCACCCTGTTGCCCTTGGTAAAATGCTGTGGTGTCACAGCTCACAGCACCCTCAAATTCTTGGGCTTACATAATTCTCTTGCCTCAGCCTCCCAAGTAGCTGGGACTGCAGGTGTCCGCCACATCGCCTGACTGCTTTTTGGTTGGAGCTGTCATTGTTGTTTTAGCAGGTCTGGCCTGGCTCAAACCTGCCAACTTCGGTGTATGTGACCCTACTCACACAACTACAAGTGCCAAGTCTGAATCACGTACTTCATAAAAGTCATTGCAAGCATAAAACAAACAGAGCTATCAATGGATTCATCTATGTCTTTTACTGAAAACAATTTTAAAACAGATGGTAAATTTTACATTGTAAGGATCAGGAAAGTTGAAGTACATGTTATATGCATCTGGGATTGTCAAAAACTCTGAAAGAGGAGCATAGTTTTTAGTTTTTGCAGCTTTAATTGTGTTTCAACATATTAGAAGGAGCTTAAAACAAATAAAATAATGTAAAGTTTCATGGAAACTTTCCTTCTCTCCCACTTAACTGTGGTTAAACGTACGTCACCCCCTCTTTCTGATGTGAGGGTGTTCTTATCATGGTACCCTTGAAGTCTTGCAATTCTGATTGAGGAGTGAATTTTGAGTAGTCTACAAACTTGTTATTTAGTTCTTTGGAGACTGAAGTTTGTGACCATTTTATAGAATTTATATTCTAATTGGTTATGAATCTGCCTTCTACAGAGGACCTTAGGGGACAGACATTCTAAGGTAGGGCTGTAGAAAGAGTAATAGCAGGATTGACAGATACCAGAAAGCTGGGATGGAAGGCTTATGTAAATTGTATATGTAGAACATTTAGGAATATTATAAGACATTCGATATCGATATTCTGAAAGATTTTGGACACATATGATAAAAATTCAGAAAGAAATCAGGGACAAACTTATTTTAGCATCATCCATATATAGCTAATAATGATTAAGTCAACAGGAGAATAAATATAGGGAAAGAACACTATTTTTTTCTTTAGGCTTCAGGAAATACTTGTGTTTGTGAGGTTAGTGAGGACAGAATGCAAAGTGAAGCGTTTGAAAGGTAATTACTGGTCAGATAAAAGGAACTTTAAAAATAACTTATAAAACAGAAAAAGCTCATTTTCAAGAATGGAGAGCTGGCCAGTAATGATACGTTCTGAGGTACGATTTCCTCGGACTAAAGCCTAGAAGAGCACACCGGAGTGGTTAATAAGAAAGTAATCTGAGTTTTAAGGTGCATGTCAATACCGTTGTGGGTGAACAAGCCAAATTGAGACGATTACGAAGAGGAAGAGGTTATAATAAAATAAAAAGTAATTGGCACAGAACGCTAAATTGATGATTTTGTGAAGATAGATTTATATTTCTGCCTTTAAACGCTGAGTATCCTGTCATCCCCGTCACCTGATGCCTTTCTTTTCTTAATCTTTCAGACACACTAAGTTTCCAGTTAGGGAACCTGGTTAGGGCTCTGGGCTCACACTCTGCGTTGTGGCAGCCGGGGAAGTTGGAACTGGGAGTGGGAACTCCGGGCAGGCACGTGGAGTAGGTTTGAAAGGAGCTAGGGAGCTGATGCAGCAGGAAATAATTGTCCCCTGGAATGCTGCGTGGCCCTTCCTGCTGGACGGGAGGATAAGCCCCATATTGAGGAAAAGTGTAAAATAATAAAACAAAAGTCAGCCAATTAAGGCGAATCTCAAGTGCCCAACTTTTGAATCAAAACTCTTGGGCAAATAATGTACTGTCAAAGCAAAGGAAGTAACAACGCATTGTCCTTGGAAATTAATTTGGCTCCAATACATGGGAGAGAAATAAGAGTGGAACCAATTACAGGTATTTTTGCAACAGGGAAGTCAGGATACCTTGCGAGTCCCGCCTCCTCAGCGCTGGTGGCAGCAGGATGGCAGGAGCCGGGAGAAAGGACGGGACACACACAGACCCCGCCAGGAAATCAGAAAGAACCTGACAGCTGGCTCGGCGCCTGTGGCTCAATCGGCTAAGGCGCCAACCACGTACACCTAAGGTGGCAGGTTCAACTCCCCAGCCCGGCCCGCCAAACAACAATGATGGCTGCAACCAAAAAATGGCCAGGTGTTGTGGCAGGCACCTGTGGTCCCAGCTACTTGGGAGGCGGAGGCAGGAGACTCGCTTGAGCCCAGGAGTTGGAGGTTGCTATGAGCTGTGATTCCATGGCACTCTACCCAGGGGGGTAGCTTGGGGCTCCGTCTCAGGAAAAAAAAAAAAAAAAG
>CAUYQV010068435.1:0-11897 GCA_963574575.1 Galagoides demidoff | reverse complement strand
TTTTTTTTTTTTTTTTTTTGAGACGGAGCCTCAAGCTATCCCCCTGGGTGGAGTGCTATGGCATCACAGCTCATAGCAACCTCCAACTCCTGGGCTCAAGTGAGTCTCCTGCCTCCGCCTCCCAAGTATCTGGGACCACAGGCGCCCACCAGAACGCCCGGCCATTTTTTTTTTTTTTTTTTCGGTTTCAGCCATCATTGTTGTTTTGGCGGGCCCGGGCTGGGGATTCGAACCCTCCACCTTAGGTGTACGTGGCTGGCGCCTTAGCCAATTGAGCCACAGGCGCCGAGCCAAAAGTAGCTCTTAAGGTTACAAAATACTGCAGTCAATCAGTTAAATTATACTACAATACTGTACAATAAGTACAAAAGCTGTCAAAAGCACAATCTAATAATTTGCTTACATCTGTTACTGGTATTTGGGTAAGGCAAGAGAGTACCCACTCTAACAGTGTTAGAGATAATCAGAATCATCAGGCACTATCCACATGACACATCAGCTGACACTCTAGGAAGAGAAACAACCAACATACACATAAGGATGGAGGTAAACATAAAATAAGGTTTGGGTTTTTGTTCCAGGAAAGAAGATTTTTCAGGAAAAAAGCAAAGATTAAAAAATAAAAAATAACAAGGGAACAAAAAGAAAAAAGAATACAATGTGTTGAAATTTTATCCAATTATATTTCCTCCCACAATCCCATCTCTCTCTAGCTATGTGAGTGGTTTTCCTTTTCTTTCCATTAGGAGGTGACTGGCACAGATTTGAGTAATTGAGATAGTCAGATGTTTATCCAATAATTGGCAATCTAATGCCATATAAGAGTTCCTAATTATGGTTAACTCAGATGAAACCAATTCAAAAAGAATGATTCTCAATTATTAAACAGTAACCCGAAACTTGTGGGAGATAAGAAAAAAACAGAATTGGGAAAGGGGAAATAAAGTATAAGAAAATAGGCAATGTAGGAGATCAAAGAAAAAGGGATATATAGATAAGAGTAAAGCAAAAGAAAAATAATCTTAAATACTATTAATCTATACTTGTTTCTCAAAAATTACACATGGCTGACTAACCAAGTGAATGAAAGAGCAAGAACATAAATTTTTTTCTTTCAATTAAAACCTTAAAAATTAAGAGACAACAGTTTACACCAAGGACTATACAATTACTTTAGGATAATTAAAAAAACAAAAGTATAAAAAACATAATTTTGTGATGCAAAACATAACAATCACAAACTCTATAAGTCAAGTTAAAAATAAAATAAGATATTTATTTTTCTCTGATTCTAAATGACTACCTCAAGCTGCATTCAAATAAAAAGGCCAATTCAAACTGGGTAAGATATCTGCATTTTGTTTCTAACAGAACATAAGTAAGCTACACAATTAAATAGGTACAACCTAGTTAATCCAAGGTAGCTGACTTCAAGTATATACAATTTTTTATATACAAAAAAGAACTTCTTATAACATGTTCATAACAAATAAATACACTCACAATATGTTCTAAATGTATGTTTATATTTAGAAAATTTAAAAAGAAAAAGAAATAAAACAGTCCACAAAATATCCTGAAAACCAGTTTGGTGTTCAAGCCTTATATATACTCATATAAAACTCACATAGATAAAAGCCAGGTTGTGCCAGTATTTCACAGCTTTTCTGTATCACATTTTTCTTGATGTTAATCTTACCAGTTTTACTTTATAGTAGAAATATATATTTCTAAAACCCATTCTTTAAAATATTGCCTTTAGAGGAATTATCATATTATACATGTTACCATTTTTCAAAGCTCTCTAAAAATAATAAATTCTATAATTTTATACAGTTCAACTCACCAAAAATGTATTGCTTAGTTAAAAGTGAACTTAGCTTTTAACATCTCACTATCTGAGATAGTCTATGGAGCAAATTTAGAACAATTCAGGGAGACTACATTCAACATGTAAGTGGACAGTGTTACTATGTACATATACAATCTATAAGTGCATTTTTTACATGCATTTGAATTTTTCCCCTTTGAGGGGAAGTAAATCTACATTTTTTTTTTTTTTTGTTTGGTCTCACTATGCCTTGCCATGGTGTCACAGCTCACAGCAACCTCAAACTCCTGGACTTAAGTGATTTGCCTCCCAAGTAGCTGGGACTACAGGTGCCCACCACAGTGCCTGGCCATTTCTTGGTTGCAGTTGTCATTGTTGTTCAGCAGGCCTGGGACGTGCTCAAACTCGCCAACACAGCTGTATGTGGTTGGTGCCCCACTCACTGAGCCAGGGGCACCAAGCCTAAATTACCTTCTTTCAAAATGGTATAGCAAGCAATGGACCAGAATTAAGTAACCAGTGTTATGAAAAAGATTAACATAAACAATCTAGATTTGTTTTTCAATTCCTCTTGGTCCAAACTGCTTTAATTCTTTTTTTTCTAATTTCAGATTAATATGAAGGATCAAACGATTCGGTTACAACGTTTGTATTTGTTAGATAAAGTCCCTGCTGTAGCTGTGCCCCTCACCCAGGAAATGTGCCACATACACTTACACTGTGCCCATTAGGTGGGAACACACTTATCCCCTCCCTCTTTCCCCCCACCTTCCTTTTCCCCCTCCTCCTGAATTTGAATTGAGTTTTTCTCTTATATGGGTGTGTACTAGATTATCTACACTGGATACTTTCTTTTCCATTCTTTTGATAATTTACTAAGAAGAATGTGTTTGGCTTTAACTCTTTATAAGAGATCTTTATTCAAATAATAAAAAGTAGAAGTTCTAAATTCCTTTATAGAAAGATATTTCACTTTGTCAATGATTTAGGTCAGACCATCCCACCACCAACCAATGGAACATAACTATTCAAAGACTACAGAAATTCAGTTAAAATTAAAAGTCAGTTATGGTAAAGAAATACTTACAAACCTCAGCATTTCTAAGCTACACATGATTTCATGAAATACCAAGCAACCCACTTAAGATTTCATCAGCAATCTATAGGCAATTGTATTATATTTCAGGACAATATAAACTTTTAATAAGTCACTACTCAATGATTTGATGTCAGACTCTGAAAAGCAAATACTATAGCTCATAATTAGGGCATTGTTATGAATGCTGTGATTTGCTTTTATCCTCTGATAGTGCTTACCTTTTCGGAATTTGTAAAAACATCAGATTTCAATTCTCCATCTAGAAACTCATTAAAGTATTTCATCAGTTTCTGAGCCTCTACTGCGCGCTGCCTGGGTGTGTTTACCCCCTCCAACTGGTCTCCAAGGTGACAGACTTTGGTTGCTACATAGCTAATGTGTTCATCTAGTTCTTGGAAATGTTGAAAGGCAACCTGGGAAAAATGTACATAAGCACAAAATACATTTAGAGAACTCAGTTTATAACTTAATATACATCAAAATTAAACTACCACTCTCATCACTGCCCTCAAAGATAACACAGAAGTTATATAATCTACAAAATTCATGCTCATTAGCATGAAATGATCTGAAAACCTGTTAACTAACTTGCAAAGTTCTACTGAATTAACTATTATTTATTCTAAATACATTTGCTAAGAT
The DNA here is from genome assembly GCA_963574575.1 of Galagoides demidoff. NCBI lineage: Eukaryota > Metazoa > Chordata > Mammalia > Primates > Galagidae > Galagoides > Galagoides demidoff. The sequence continues at coordinate 8,325 of CAUYQV010068435.1, read as the reverse complement.
AATCATCAAAAAAGCAAAAGCAAAGCTACTTATTAAACATCTTGTTTAACAAAGAACATGGCACCATTTAGTCCTAAATAAATAATCCTGAAAACAATGAACTAAGTATAAAAAGGTCTAGATATCTAAAAAAACTCTCTTGCAATTAAAGTGAAAAAAACAAATGTGTCAGTAGTAAAAGACTGATCAAAACTTAATATTTAACATTTATTTTAAAAATTTCATAAGTAATGCTAACATTATATACAGTGTCCATAAAATTTGTGCAATTCAAACTGCTATGTATACCCTGTATAAAATAAAACTTTTCTTTTCCAGTTTTTGAAACAGAAAAGACTGCTAGCAATTATCCTACCATAACAAAAGTTTATTACTTCCTAGAATATCCTTTCCCTTCTCCCAGAGTATACTGCTTATGCTGCAGTAGATAAAAATGGTGTGCCTTATAAATGCTTTATAATTTCTAATAGCAGAACTGCTGATAATCTAGTATGGTACTTTTGTTTTAACCTTAAATTAAGAGAAGAGAAAAGTAAATGTAAACATATACTGAGGACTTTCTCTGTACTCGACACTGTTCCAAACATTTTACTTGTATTTACATATATGATCCTCTTATGAACCCATTTTACAAATAAAATAACTAAAGCACAGAGAATTTAAATTGCTTGAGATTGCACAGTTTAATTCAAACTCAGGCAGCTGGCTTCAGGGTTGATTAGTTTAACTATTAATACTATATATTACCCAAGAGAAAACTGCTTTAAAAGTATCTAGAAATTATCACCTTAATTACTTAAAAACACATTCCCTTATAAAATCACTGACTTCCTAAGAAGCTGGGTACAGTGGCTACTGCCTATAATCCTACCAGTCTAGAAGGCAGAAGTGGATGTCAAGGCAGGTGGATCCCTTTAGCTCAGAAGTTCTAAGCCAGCCTGAGTAAAAACAAGACCCCATCTCTTAAAATATAGCCAGGCATTGTTGTGGGTGCCTGTAGTTCCAGCTACTCAGGAGGCTGAGGCAGGAGAATCTTGTGAGCCCAAGAGTTTGAGGCTGCTGTGAGCTATGACGCCACAGCACTCTACCAAGGGCTACAAAGTAAGAATCTGTCTCTAAAGAAAAAAAAATCAGCCAGGCATTGTGATAGGTGTCTTTAGTCCTAACTACTCAAAAGGCTGAGGCAAGATCACATAAGCCCAGGAGTTTGAGGTTCCTGTGAGATATTGATGCCATTGCACTCTACCCAGGGCTACAGAGTAAGACTATCTCCAAAAAAAAAAAATTTACTTCCTTAATTAAAGAATTTCGTACAGCCACATATGCTTAAATGAAGAAATTTATATAACTGAAATTTTAGCAGAAATTAGTTTGCTAATCCCTAACACTGAAAAACTAACGGCCCCTAGGAGGCAGCAAAGCTAAACAATACCCTTTAAACTACACTAAGAAAGGGAATCAAATTCTAAACAGGCCCAGCCTATGAATGGGATTCAGAAGTTCCAGATTAAGTCCAGGAGCTAAGGGTGACTAAGCTTGGCCTACTTAGCCTGAAGACCATCCTGTGGTTTGGTTTTACCCTAAAATAAACAGAGGAAGAGTTCTGTGTCTGCTTTTCTCATAGGTACACTAGAACTCTCACTGGGGCACATACCTCATAACTTCTGTGGAACTTCCTTGACTAGACTTTCTCTATGTGAAAAATCTGATCCAGGCAATAGCTGATCTTGTATTACTTTGTTTTATGATAAAAGAGAATACAAATGACTACCTAAATATCCAAGCTAATAAAGAGTCCTTAAACATACAGGTCTACTGACATAACATTCTTGAAAGTTTGCATTGTTACAGAGGAAGCAAGAACCACACTGAATTGGATACACCCCAAACTGAGAAAGGAATATTGTGATCCCAAACTAATACTCTGTAGAAAGAATGCCAAGAGTACCTGATAACAACTCATTAACATTTTATCCCACGGGATGGGAGTGGTAGAGAGAAACCTGCACAGTTACTACCATTTGACTAGATCTTTTTAAGAGCTTAAAACTCGAAGTAAAGGAATTATTATACAGCCTATATAAGTCAATCATTGTTTAGCTAAATATTTACCTGATTGCTTTTCTGAAGCTCTTGTACCTTCTTTGCAAATTCTTTGGCTTCTTTCTGACATTGCTGCTCTAGTTTCTCTACTTTCTTTTGAATTCTTTCATCCATTATCTGAAGTTCTTGAATATGATTTACAAATTCTTCTAATAATCTAATAGCATAAAATTAAAATATGTATCAATCTATTATTAATCATTAAGAACAGAGCACTTATAAAGAAAGTCTTAAGAGTTTCCTCAGCTTGAAATGATCATGTTAACTTTCTCTACAGCATCTTGTCAGGAATTTCTTCAATCAAAAGATCAAATCTTTCTGTAACTTCATTACTTCCTCAGAGCTTTGACCAGACTACATAGCTTTAGAACAAACATAATGACATTTGAAAATATAGCCAATCTTTATTGACTTTTCAGTGGATTATCACTGAGGTGAATGAAAATCTCACCCAGAATCCTCATTAAACCCAAAGAATAAAAACAAATTTTATAGCCAATTTAAAACAGTCGAGAAGGTAAAAAGTATAGTGCATTCCAGAGTTCTGACTTTCTGTTCCCCCCAATTTATGATTATATCTAAAAAAAAATTCAAGTATTTTTAAGAAGTATAATCAATCCTTTCTAATTTATTACTAATTGAAAAAAATATTACATTCTTATACTCAATAAGATCTCTCCCCGCATAACAGTGTTTCTTTAGAAGAAATACATGTAAAAACTCAAACTTCTAACTCTCTGTTGGATTATTTGTTATCTTTTATTAGATTATTTATCTTTACTGTTAACTAAAATCCCTTTACAGGAATATTGACATGATTCCCAACAGTTACCTCTATTTGACCCAAATTTGTACCAGACTGACTCCATGGAAAAAAAAAAAAAGTATGTTTCACACCTACCTTTTAGGATCAAAAGCTTCAGGTCCTCCTCTAGAGCCTCCTCCTGGGGTTCTCCATACGAGACGTTCAATATACTCATCTGCCACAAAAGGCTCCTGGTTTATAAAAATAAATATGTTTTAATGAAGTTTCATTGCTTAATATCACTACTCTGTGAGACCTTCAAATGGAATTAAACTACTATTTAAATATGTCTATATTATTAAAATGTACACAATTTTTAATTAAAAACAATAAATGAAACAAAATATTTAATAAGAATTAGAATTTGACATATTAGAACAGTATTAGTGACAGTTATAACAACACAAGCAAGCAAAGGACAATTTTTAGGAAGCTTTTAAAAAAAAATTTAGAAAATAATTTTTAGAAAAAATAAAAATGACCAAAAAACCATGTAAAAACTGTACAATCTTAGTAATAATCAAATAAGATCAAATTATCATTATTTCTTAACTTCAAAAACTAAGAAAGTTTTTTAAAATTATAATGAGCAACAAAACAGAGTAAGCTACAATTTATACTCTATTGTTAGAAATGTCAATGAGTATAATCCTTTTGGAAAACAATTGGTAAAATCAACAGTATTACAAATGCTCATATGGTAACTCCACTTTTAAAATTCTAAGGGAAAAGCATACCTGAACACAATTTTTGCAGAATGTTCACTAAATATTATGTACAATACTGAAAAAAATATTTACATAAATAGTCAAGAGAACTACAACTCACAAATCATAGCAAACTTACAGGATGAAAACCTATGTTTCTATTATAATAATGCAAAAATTTAGAAATGAGAAAAAATGCTAACATATCTGACGAAAAAAGGAGAATATAAAATTTTCTACATTTTCTCCCCAAAAAAGCATTATCTTTTTTTCTCTTTACACTTTTTTTAAAGCATTATTTTAACAAAAAATAAAGGATATTAGAAGGCCCAACCAAGAAAATGAACATTCAAATGTTCACCTATATTTCTTGACTAATTTACACACTAGCTGGCATACTTTCCATCTAAGCACAATGATATGGTATCATGAAAATGGCTATCATATACTACCTCCTACTCAGCATATAACTTAAACTGGTAGTATTTGCCGATGATTCCGGTTTGGATTGTTATATTTATGAATTTCCTTCTTAAATTTTTACATATATAAAATGATGACCTGTTTGAAAATTAAGTCCTAAGTAGATATCCTTACGAAGCAAAAATTTGGTCACCCTGAAATGCATACTATAAACTCATTTAGCAACATAGCATCATTTAAGATCTCACTTTTGTTGACACAAAATAGGCAATTTATATATGTAAATTAAGAATTATTAATATAATATATATAAATTGAAAAATACTAACTTAACACAAACAATGGAAATTTTGTTTAGGGCTACTTAGAACTTTAGAAACTAAGCTACTGAAAATTTTTAGAAAACCTGACATGAAATACACCTAAAGAATGAGATGGTGATGTTAGCTAAATTTGTTTACGTGTTTACTATGTATGTGGCAGGCATGCACCTAGCACTTTATATACTTTGTCACATTAAATATGTAATATAAGAAAGTCTATGATGTCGGTAGGTTCTGTTAATATTGATTAACTTTACACATGTGAAATTAGGTGATAAAATGAAGCTATTTAATTCAAGATCATCATATAGACTTATCTGATTGCCAAGGCATAAATAACTCTTTACTGATAAAATCAAGAGCTTTTTCTTTAAAGAGGGATCAATTACTTTAGCAAGTAATCAGGACTTCCAAAAAGTTTACAATACTTCCATTAAATGTAACTTTATATAGTAATCATGTTCCTTCTATCCTTTTGTTTTTGGTATACATGTTTGTGTAAATAATAACCTTAGTTCATATGTGCCACTAATCTCATTTATTATTTAGTATAGTTCTTAAGTCAATAGGTTATATTATTCATCAATTTTAATGTAGTTTTATTAAATGATATACATCCAAAAACTAATAAATCAACAAGTAAATATTATAGACATAGTAAAAAATAATGAAGCATTTCTTCAAAGTATTTTCAATTCTCTCAGAGTATTCCTTCATTCAACAAACATTGAGGGCCTACCACGTACTAGAAACTATTCTAAATACCAGCAAATAGTAAACAAGATAGAAACAAGATGCTCCTCCTCCATCCTAATAGAGGAGAAAAATGATAAAGTACTAAGAACCATGAAGAAAACTAAAGAGAATACAGAGATGGATAAGAGTGGGATTATTTCTGATACAGTCATCAGGCAAAGACTTTTTAAGAAAATAAATTTTAAGAAAAAAACTATCTGCAGTAGCAGATAGTAGCCTACTATCTAAGTAGCCAACTGGGGAAGGAATACTCTAAGCAGAGAGACCAGTCATAGGAAGCAAACAACCACAAGAGGCCAGTATGACTGGAGTGAGTGAGTAAATGGGAGAATTGCTGTGGATAAAGCAAACAGAAGCATGAGAATCCAGAGTTTGCACCAAAGCTTTATAAGGTGTACTATGACATAGCCCCTGTTAGTGACTGAAGAAAAAGCCAGGTTCCCAAGAAGAAAGTACCTGCAATATGCTGGCAAATACATACAGTAATAATTCTTCTATTCCTTCTTTCAAAAATAGCTGTAACAATTTACTTTAGTACACTAAGGAAAGAGGAACATACTTAAAACATTTTGAAATCCGTTGGATACAGGGTCCTAGTTAATACTGGTACTTGACTGACCCAAAGCATCATGAAATCTGTGAGAACATACGGTGGCCAAGTAAGAAACAGATTCCCATCCAAGATCTAGCACAGCATAGTCCAAGGGTTTCATAAGCCCACTTAGTGGCCATTTCCATGGTCCGCAAATACATACCAGGAAAAAACACACTCAGTGGCTGATGCAAGCCCAATACTGACTGGGTCCTTAGACTATAGGATAAGAGCTATTATAGTGAGACAAGTCTCTAAAACTGCTCCTGTCTAATCAAGGTAGTTAATCATGAGGGATGGCAAAAATTAATGCCACCCACTAGGGAACTAAAGCAGAGGTCTGCAATTTTTTCCTTAAAGGACCAGACAGCAAATGTTTCAGACTTGCAGATCATAAACTCTCCGCTGCAATAGTTCTACTTTGCCATTGTGGTACATAGACAATAGACAATAGACAATTTTAAAATAAGCATGGCTATGTATCAATAAAACTTTAAAAACAGAAAATTTTGTTTTCTAAAAATGATGAAAATGACAGAGAGAAAATGATGGCGAGGTAGTAACAAAATATGTCTCCCCACCTAGATAGTAGTTACATTGGCTGAATTGGTCTAATGTAACTATTTTGGATCTCTGTGGTCTATGGAAGGCTTAGACAATAAAATGTGATTAATTTCAGTCCATTTCAGCGGAGTAGCAACTACCCAGGCTCCATGCCAGCCCTGTAGCAGACAGCTGTGTACATAATCCTGAAACAATCTGCACAGTTTGTGAAAGCCAGGGTGGGGAAAAAGGACCCTATCCTGCAAATATCAGGGATCTGTGCTCTGATCCTTAATTGCTGCTTCTGATCAGAGAGGTATAAAGCGGCTTGTGGCCTTTGTTGTTGTGCCTCCCTCCATTTTTGCAAAACCCTCTCCCTCTGGATGGAGAGAATGTCACAGTATTTATTTTTTTATTTCTGGTTAATGTGTTTATTGTAACCTATAAACAACTAGGTTACAATGTTTGCATTTGTTAGGCAGAGTCCCTCTTGTAGTTGTGTCCCACTGTCAGAAGATTTACAGCGCTAGCACCTGTTTTTTTTTTTTTATCATTTCCCTTCATTTTTCCCTTTTACCTCTTTTATAAGTCAGATATTAAAACTGGACATTCAAAAGCAACTGCATATATGGGGGAAAGTAAAAAATGATATGCATGCCCAGGGATATACACAGGCTCAGATAAGACCTGAGAAGATCTTAAGTTTATGATCACAGCAAAGAGACAGCCTACAACAGTAACACACACACAAACAAAAATAAGCAAACCCTGGGAAAAGGGAAGAATCTTATTTCCAGAATTACCACATTATTAGATGCAAATGTCCAATTTTCAACAACAAAAAAAGTCACAGACATAGAAACACAGGAAACACGGCCTACTCAAAGGAAAAAACATAATTTCCCCTAAGAAAAACCTGACCATAGATCTATTACTCAGAAGACTTCAAAACTACCTTAAAGATGTTCAAACAATCAAATAAGATGTATAAACTAAGAAAACAACAGTACAAACATGATGGAATTACCAATAAAGAGACACAAAACTTAAAAAAATACCAAAAAAATTTTAAAGCTACAATATATAATTAACTGATATGAAAAAAAATCACTAGAGGGATTCAAAGGCATATTTGAGCAAGCAGAAGAAAGGATCAGCAAACTTGAAGGTAGGACAATGGAAATTACTGACTGAGAAAAAGAAGTACTGAAGACAAGTGAATAGATAAACAGATCAACAGCAGACTATGGAAATCCCAGGAAAAGAGGAAAAGAAACCATAACAATGTGGGTCAGTGAGGAAGGCGCCAGCCCCATATACTGAGGGGAGCAGGTTCGATCCAGGCCCCAGCAAACTGCAACAAAAAAATTGCCTGACATTGTGGTGGGCGTACATTGTGGTGGGTGTCTGTAGTCCCAGCTACTCAGAAGGTTGAGGCAAGAGAATCACTTAAGCCCAGGAGTTGGAGGTTGCTGTCAGCCGTGATGCCATGGCACTATACCGAGGGCAATATAGTGAGACTCTGTCTTTAAAAAAATAAAAACTGAAAAAAAAAAAAAACCTTAGCAAATTTGGGAAAAAAGACATAACTATAAACACACAAGAAACTCAACACAATCCAAGTAAAATGAATTCAAAGATACGCACACCAAGACACAATATAATCAAAGTTTCCAAACACAAACAGCAAGAACAGTAAAAGCAGCATGGAAGAGGTTCCTTGACACATACAAGGAGATTCTCTGTAAGATTATTAGCAGTTTTCTCATTAGAAGCTTTGGAGACCAGAGGCAAAAGGCCAATAAATTCAGTTGCTAAAAAGTAAAGGGAAAAAAAAAAAGAAAACCTGTCAGCTAAGAATTTATATCCAACAAAAATGTTCCTCAAAAGTTAGGGAGAAGGCTCGGCGCCTGTGGCTCAATCGGCTAAGGCGCCAGCCACATACACCTAAGGTGGCGGGTTCGAATCCCCAGCCCGGGCCCGCCAAACAACAATGATGGCTGCAACCAAAAAATGGCCAGGCGTTGTGGAGGGCGCCTGTGGTCCCAGCTACTTGGGAGGCAGAGGCAGGAG
>CAUYQV010068434.1:0-24997 GCA_963574575.1 Galagoides demidoff | reverse complement strand
GGCCTCAGTTGTAGTTTTATATACTAACAATGAACAATACAAATATAAAGTTAAGGAAACAATTCTATTTACAACAGCATAAAAAAAGCATAAAATAACTAGAAATAAATTTAACCAAGGAAGTAAAAAATATATATACTGAAAACTGCAAAGCATTGTGAAAGAAATTAAAGAAGTCCTAACAAAATAAAAATATCCCCCCCTTTTATTTTGAGACAGAGTCTCAAGCTGTCACCCTGGGTAGAGTGCCATGATGTCATAGCTCACAGCAACCTCAAACTCTTGGGCTTAAGTGATTCTCTTGCCTCAGCCTCCCAAGTAGCTGGGACTACAGGCGTCCGCCCCAATGCTCAGCTATTTTTTGGTTGTAGTTGTCATTGTTGTTTGGCAGGCCTAGGCTGGATTCAAACCTGGCAGCTCCGGTGTATGTGGCTGGCACCCTAGCCACTGAGCTACAGGCGCAGAGCCAAAATATCCCCATATTAATGGTTTGGAAGGATTGCATATTGTTAAGATAGTAATATTCCTCAAGTGATCTACTGATTCAACACAATCCATAGAGGCCAGGCATGGTGGTTCATGCCTATAATCCTAGCACTCTGGGAGGCTGAGGTGGGTGGATTGCCTGAGCTCACGAGTTCGAGACCAGCCAGAACCAGAGTGACACCTCATCTCTAAAAATACCCAGGTGTATAGCAGCTGCCTATAGTCCCAGCTACTGGGGAAGCTGAGACAAGAGAGTTGAGCCCAAGAGTTTGAGGTTGCTGTAAACTGTGATACCACAGTGCTCTACTTTGGGCAACAAAGTGAGATTCTGTCTCAAAAACACACATACACAATCCCTAGAAGAATATCAACTGGATTCTTTGCAGACATCTACAAGCTAACGCTAAAATTCATATGGAAATCCAAAAGACCTAGAATAGCTAATACAAGCTTGAAAAAAAAGAGCAAAGTTGGAAGACTCACACTTCCTGATTTCAAAACTGATTGCAAAACCACAGTAATCAACACAGCTTGATCATGGCATAAGGATAGACATGCAGATTAATGGAATAGAATCCAGAGTCTAGAAATAAACCCTCAATATACATACAGTTTGAGGTAGGAGTTTGAGGTTGCTGTGAGGTAGGCTCAGTCCATGGCATTCTAGCCTGGGCAACAGAGTGAGACTCTGTCTCAAAAAAAAAAAAAAAAATAGGCAAAGGACCCAAATAGACATTTCCCTAAAGAAGATATTCAAATGGCCAACAGGCATGGGAAAAGAAGCCGCTGATACTTCATGTCTTTCCCACACGCAAACACACTCAACCTCTCCTCCCAAGAGCCTCAGTTTAATCAAGGGACCAGGTTCAGGGTCAAAGACCAGGATCACACCATTTAAATTCCAGGTACAGATGAGGTTCATAGCTATAACTGCTCTCAATCTGAAGATGTGTAAAATCTCCTCCTGTATACCCAACCCACAGAGGTGATGCAGAAACAGGAAAACTATAAAAGACACACTGGATCACACAAATCCCAATGTTACTTAACTATTTCAGCGCATCAAAAAAGAAGAAAAACTTCTAAAAACTTCTAATTTTTTTTATGTAATGTATATTTTATCAACTCAAAACACTGCACCCCTAAAAATAAAACTACAGATTAACCTCACTTACAAATACTATTGCAGGCCATTCCTGTAATGGCTGCTTCCTGGAAGGCTGTGTCACGTGGAACCTCTTAGCCTTAACATCCGTTCTGGAGCTCCAGAAAAGGAAAAATTTCAAGTCCGATAGAATTATTATATATATAAACCATTTCCTTGGAACCTTCAGCCCTCAAGATCCCGACATCATGCCTACAATTTCAATACAGTTGATTTTAGTCCTCACTTCACTGCTGTTGATGTTGCCTGTTGTTGAAGCAGTGGAGGCTGGAGATGCCATCGCTCTGTTATTGGGTGTAGTTCTAAGCATCACAGGTATCTGTGCTTGCTTAGGGGTATATGCTCAAAAGAGAAATGGACAGATGTGACTTTGAAGGATCTCCTGAATCAAACCTTGCCATAAAAACTTTTGTTCTGTTAAGACTAAACTTGAGCTTTGGTGTCTGAAAGTTTCCAAGAAACAGTAAATAGGAGAGTTTCATATTCTTTGTTGTTTCCCTTAAAATGGGAACAAATTGATACATAAATGGGAAAAAAATTTTTTTTTACAAGTTATACACTAAATAATTCAGCCTATACTTTATATGTGCTGGTTAGAAAGGGGGGTCAAAGAAGTAAGATGGTTGAAATTTACATAAGTAATTCATAGTTTTAGGATTTTCAAAGCACGTGAGGCAGGAAGAAGGAAGTTTTTGCCCAGAATCCAAGGAAATCTCCACTGTTAAGTTATAGTCACGGCCTCCTGAATTGTTGAGGAGTCTTTTCTCCTTATTTTTATTATACTTTTGTTTTATCACTCAAATTAATAGGGTATTTAGATATCACATTTATCTCTGGATAAAAAACATTTAGAAAGATGTATTCAGTATATCTAATATTGAAATAGAAAAAAAGATTTAATGTAAAAACAAGATCCTTTATATTAACATTGAAATGGAGAAGAGATCTAATTTGAAAAAGAAACAAACTTTATATTAATTAACTGATTAACATCTCTATGATGAGAAAGAAGTACTATATTAAATATAAACCCATTGTGTTGTAAGTTGATGTCTGGTGTCCATTTTTCGCTTATTTTGGATTATTTTTGTGTGGACTTTCATACAGATTATAAGCTAAACAGAGAAGCCTTATCATAACTGATCATACTAGCTTGAAGAGACAAAATCAGTGAAAAATGAGAACCAGTCTCAGGCCCCATCCAAAGCAACTAGATCAGAATCTGCATTTCTTTTTCAAAACCAAAGATGATTTCTGTGCACATGATAAGTTTAAGAAGACTGCTTTAAGGCTCGGCGCCTGTGGCTCAATCGGCTAAGGCGCCAGCCACCTACACCTAAGGTGGCGGGTTCGAATCCCCAGCCCGGGCCCGCCAAACAACAATGATGGCTGCAACCAAAAAATGGCCGGGCGTTGTGGCAGGCACCTGTGGTCCCAGCTACATGGGAGGGAGACTCGCTTGAGCCCAGGAGTTGGAGGTTGCTATGAGCTGTGATGCCATGGCACTCTACCCAGGGGGATAGCTTGAGGCTCTGTCTCAAAAAAAAAAAAAAAAAAAAAAAAGACTGCGTTAGTGTGGTTGAGCCCAAGAATAATTTTTGGCACTGAGATGAAACTTACAAATTCCCAGATCCCTCTTCTGGTTGTATAGTTAGTTGTGAGCTGGAGCCTGAAACTATTTAAGAAGAGTCTTCAGTGATTCATTTGAGTCTGAAATTTCAGCCAGCATGAAGTAGTCTGAAGAAGTTAAACTACTTTATCTACTTCAGGGTTTCATAGGCAGGCAGTTTTTATTCATTTTCTAATGTTTACCTCTCAAGATGACACTGGGAACCTCAATTTCATCATTAAGATAGGCAGCAGCAACCTAAAATCCTGTTCATGGTATATTTCTCCAAGTGTGAGCTAACCTGGCTTTCTTGAAAGATCTGTTAAAGAGTATAAGGACTGAGGGAGGGCCACATAATAAAGACATGGAAAACCAATGGAAAAAAAATACTATTGCAAAAATTTAAATAAAGTATCAACAAGCAGAATTTAACAGTCCCTAATACATTATATAATTATGGACCATGTGAAATTTAATCAGTGTATGCTAGGGAGGTTCAGTATTCAAAGATCCATCATATAAATACTACTAAGGGGAAAAAAATATGATCATCTTCAAATATATCTATATCTATATCTATACAAAGCATTTGACAAAATTTAATACTTATTTTTAAAACACTCAATATAAATGATTTCATTAAAACGTTCTGAATACTATTATACATATTGTATATCAGTCCAAAGGTAGCATCTTACTTTATGGGGAAGGTCTTTAAGTTAAACTTGGAATAAGGATGCTCACTTTTCTCACTACCATTTAACATTAATCTTAATGACCGTGGACTTTGGAAAAAGAAGCAGCCCCAGTCAGCTAACCAACAATGACAACTGCAACAAAAAAATAGCTGGGAGGGCACCTGTAGTCCCAGCTACTTGGGAGGCTGAGGCAAGAGAATCACTTAAGCCCAAGTGTACAAAGATAGAAGTTTGAATAGAATACAAAGCTCATTGACGTTGCTGTGAGCTGTGATGACACTGCACTCTACTGAGGGAGACAGAGTGAGACTCTGTCTCAAAAAAAAATTTTTTTTTCAGTCATAACAAGGATATTATGGTTATACTTTTAGAGAGAACCTTTATGTTTCTTTTACATACATACTGAAATCGTTACAGCCGGAAAGATACAATCTCTGGGATTTGCCTCAAAATAACACAGAATTAGGAGGAGGCAAATTGAGGTAAGAATACGTATGAAATGTGACTCGTCTTGAATTGATGATTATTGAGCTGAGTGATGGGTAAATGGAGATTCACTTCATTAGAAGTGATAGATAGATACTCTTCTATCTTTGTACATGTTGAAATTTTTCTATAACACAAAAGTGGGTAGAGCAATTTCAAAAAATGTTATAAAAGCAAACAATCTAAAAAAAGATATTTTGCAGGTGTCACAAATGGCTGCTTATGGCTTGTCATAAGCTTTCTAGTGATGACATTATACACAGCTTCCAAAAGTTCCGTGTTTAAAACACCTGAGACAACTTAAATGTGATATTCTCTTTTCATGGTGCTGAATGATTCAAGGCACTGCTCTAAGTATGCACAAGTTTGAATAAAATTGTTTCATGAAATGAAAGAGTGGGAAAAGCAGTATTCTTAGCATATGAGTATATTTCCTATAATATGTTTAACAACATGAAAATTAAATTGTGTGTGTACGTGACAGAGAGAGAGAGACACTTAAGAAACATTGAAACCAAGTACTTTGTATGGACCTAGTTAGAGTGTCACTGGAACAAAAGAACTGTAAAAAGATATTTTTGAAGTAATTAAAGAAATTGAACACACACGGGGTATTAGATGATATTAAGGAACTATTGTTCATTTTGATGGTGTGATAATGAAATTGCGGTTGTACTTTTTCCCAAAAAGCTCTTAGTTATAGGTCAGCACCTGTGGCTCAAAGGAGTAGGACACTGGCCCCATATATGGGAGGTAGTGGGTTCAAACCTAGACCCAGCCAAAAAAAAAAAAAAAACTGCAAAAGCTCTTAGTTATTAGCACCATAAACTGAAATCTTTCTGGGGGAAAAGGTATGTTGTTTAGGATTGCTTTAGAATAATACCCCCCAAATGGGGCTAGGTGAATAATGAACAGTAGAATGTTGAGTACTATTTAAACTGAGCAGTGGGTGGCGACTGTGGCTCAGTGGATAGGGTGCCGGCCCCATATACGGAGGGTGGCAGGTTCAAATCCAGCTCTGGCCAAACTGCGACAAAAAATAACCGAGTGTTCTGGTGGGCACCTATAGTCCCAGCTGCTCCAGAGGGTGAGGCAAGAGAATCACCTAAGCCCAGGAGTTAGAGGTTGTTGTGAACTGGGACGCCATAGCACTCTACTGAGGGTGATAAAGTAAGATTCTGTCTCTTTAAAAAAAAAAAAACTGAGCAGTGAGTGCATAGAGTTCATTATTATTCTCTCCCCTTTGTATAAACTAGACATTTTCCATTGTAAAAGTTTTTTAAAAAAACAAACCAGGGCAGCGTGCCCGTGGCTCAAAGGAGTAGAGCGTGGGTCCCATATGCTGGAGGTGGTGGGTTTGAACCCAGCCCTGGCCAGAAACTGCAGAAAAAAAAAAAGCTAGCATTACTATGCCATGCTGGGGACCCAGTCGTGCCCACAACTTGCCTTGGCCCTGTCACATCTTTTCTCCATAAGCTGTTCTGGGATGATATGCACCGAGCAGGGAGAGAAAGAAGGCCCAGTAACTCATACATTGTCCCCAAATCTCAGAACTCCAGGAAATGGCTGGGCCTTACGGAATCCTAAATTTCCTTGAGTTCATTAGCCCACAACAATCTCAAGACCAAAACTCTTCATGAGACTGCACAATCGTTTTCAAAAGGCAAACTTGAATCTAGCCCTGAAAGGTAAAAACCCACCCCAGGAGTAAGGGAGTTATTTGCCACAATGTCCAGGATGGAGGTGGCCTTGGAAGCCAGTCCCAATCTTTCCCAGCCTGGCTCCCCCAGAGGAGGAGAGAATGAAGAAGTTATACCTGAAAAATGATTAACTGGCTCAACAAGGGTCTCTAACACATGTTTATATATACTGTATAATTACATGATGTCTAAAATTTGCTTCAAAATAGTAAGTTTTTAAAAATAAGGATGTGGAGAAATCAAAATCAAAACCTTCATTGCAAGTCCTCGACTTTGCTGGCAGGGAATGTTAGCAGCCTCCATGAAAAAGCAGGTCACTGAAAGGTCAAATACAGACTCGTTATATGATCAGTGCATTAAGCTTAATCTTCTGTCTTTTGATGCTTTGACATCTGGAGCCTTCCTGATGCTGGAGGAACTGTCCCTCCGAGGGTGAGCTAATTCCCAGAAACAAACAGCTTTGTTTCATGAAATTCAAACATGGTAAAAGCAAGATTCTTAGCATATCATTTCCTAAAATATGTACAGCCACATGAAAGTCAAATATTGAGTGTGCGTGTGATATATAGAGGGAGATGCTTAATAAACATTGTAACTTAGTGCTCTGTATGAACCTAGTTGAAATCTCCCTGGACTCAAGGTGACTTTCTCAGTGTCTTGCCCTCCGGCCTTCTAACCACACCTATCTCTTGTGAGATGACTGTGCCCTGTACACACTTTTTCTGACAGCAGTCTCCACTGCTCCTACCCCTGGAGAGGGCCCCAGTCTTCTTCCTTTGACACATATACCCTTTAATTCCCCACAGTACACCCAAGGTCAGACCATAACAACCAACAGAGTATAGTGAACATTAAGAAACCATCCAGAACAGGATTGGCAAACTGTTTTTTTAAGTAAAAAGCCAAATTTTATATATATATATTTTGAAACAGAGTCTCAAGCTGTTGCCCATGGCATCATAGCTCACAGCAACCTCCAACTCTTGGGCTCAAGTAATCTGATTCTTGCCTCAATTTTTCTATTTTTTAGTAGAGATGGGGTCTTGCTTTTTCTTAGATTGGTCTCAAACCTGTGAGCTCAAGTGATCTACCCGCCTTGGCCTCCCAGAGTGCTAGACTTAAAGGCCTGAGCCACTACACCAGCCCCAAATAATAAATATTTTAAGAGCTGTGATCTATATACAATCTCCATCATACATTCTTATTTATTTGTTTTTATAACCCTTTAAAAATACAATAAGCAATCTTGAGTCTGTGTGTTGTGGGCTACAAGTGGATTTGGTCCAGCTAGTGTTTGAATGTCTGTTCCCTTCAAATCTCACACTGAAATTTAATCCTCTAGTTGCAGGAAAATGAGGTTCAATGGAAAGAAAGAGCACCCAAACACCATGTTTATAAGAGGAAGGGCTTTACTTACCAGCCAGGAGCTTATGGCATAGAAGAATTCCAAATGACCACAGTCCCCGACTGGCTTGGTCTTTCCGTTTTTATTGATAGTCAAAAAGTTCCACCCCACAGCTACCCTTCTCATTGGCCAGTTTGAATCAAGCAGGAAATGCTATTCCAGCCCCTACAGAACTACAGGATTTCACAGAACTTGGAAATTTCCAAGTTCCAGGAAGTTTACAAATTCCCAAGAGCTGAGTCACCATGGAGAGGACCCTGCAGGTGTATCCTTATAGTCTTCTTGAGAAGACCTGTGCTCCTAGACCTCACCCTTCTCAGGTATCCTCTCTCACTCTGTGTAGTGGTATTGGGAGGTAGGGCCTTGTGGGAGGTGTTTGGATTATGAGGGTGGATCCCTTATGAGTAGCTTGGTACCATTCTTGCAGCAGTGAGTGGGTTCTTGCTCTATTAATTCCCTCAAGAACTGTTTTAAAATATAGCCTGGCACTGCTTCCCCTTGCTTCCTCTCTCTCCACGTGATCTCTGCACATGCCAACTCCCTTTTGCCCTCCACCATGAGTAGAAGCAGCCTGAAGCCCTCACCTAAAGTGGATGCTGGAACCTGGCATCTTGTTCAGCCTGCAGAACCATGAGACAAATCAACCTCTTTTCTTTATAAGTTATCTAGCCTCGGGCGGCACCTGTGGCTCAGTGAGTAGGATGCTGACCCCATATACCGAGGGTGGTGGGTTCAAACCCAGCCCCGGCCAAACCACAACAACAAAAAAAATATCCAGGTGTTGTGGCAGGCACCTGTAGTCCCAGCTACTCAGGAGGCTGAGGCAAGAGAATCGCCTAAGCCCGGGAGTTAGAGGTTGCTGTGAGCTGTGTTAACGCTGCCACAGCATTCCACCAAGGGCAGTAAAGTGAGGAAAAAAAAAAAGTTATCTAGCCTCAGGTATTCCTTTGTAGCAATACAAAATGGGTTAAGATAGGCCCACAGGCTAGAGACTGCCAACCATTGATCCAGATATTTCCACCCGAGTCTTGGAAGGGGCTACAGTCAGAGGCCACAGATGCCAACTTACCCACAGGATTGTCCCAGTCCCCTCCCTCCCAACTCCTAGCCTCAGTCCTTGCAGCAGGTGCCAATTATTTCTGAAGAAACTGTTTGGATTAGTCAGGGTTCTCAGAGAGAAAGAATTCTTTAATTATTTAAAGGAATCAGCTCACACAGTTTGTAGGGCTGAAAAATCAAAAATTTTTAGGGCAGGCTGGCAGACTGGCAACCCAGGGGACAACTGATGCTATGGTCTTGAATCTGAATTCCACAAGCAGGACAGACAGGCTGGAAACTCAAGCAGGGTTTCTATGATGTTGTAGTTTTGAGGCCAACTTCCTTCTTCTTTGAGAAATCTCAGCTTTTGATTTTAAACCCCTCAGGTGATTGGACAAGGCCCATCCACATCATGGAGTATAATCTGCTTTATTCAAAGTCCACTGATTTACATGTTAATCATGTTGAAAAAATAACTTCATTGAGTGGCCCCTGTGGCTCAGTGAGTAGGGTGCTGGCCTCATATACCAAGGGTGACGGGTTCAAACATAGCCCTGGCCAAACTGCAACAAAGAAATAGCCAGGCGTTGTGGCAGGTGCCTGTAGTCCTAGCTACTTGGGAGGCTGAAGCAAGAGAATTGCCTAAGCCCAAGAGCTGGAGGTTGCTGTGAGCTGTGATGCCACACCACTCTACTGAAGGCAACAGGGTAAGACTCTGTCTCTAAAATAAACAATAATAATAACTTCACAGTAGACACGTATACTAGTGTTTGACCAAACAATGGGCATTTTCACCTAGCCCACTTGTCACATAAACTTAGTCACAACATAGCTTTTGTGTCTGTGCCTCAAAACTTGAGGCCTGAAGAGGAATGAAAGATTTGGGCTTTCCCTTCAATCTGAGACCTACACCTCCCTGCACTTCCTTCCTTTTTTTCTTTTTTGTCCCAGGACTGGCGTCATTCCAGGATGACTTACAGTGAAATTTCCACTTCTTTTTAGGGGAAACACAGCTCCCACCCACACTGATAAGAGATGTTTCCTTACTGCTGAGTCAGGATGGTGGGAGTTGAAGTCTGGGTTTAGCTGTGCCCATAATCTGCTATGGAGCCCTGGATGAGTATTCAGCAGCCCCAGGCTCCTTCTCACTACTGGACCCAAAACACAGAAGAATCTTAGAAAGAGTTAATTAGATACCTGTTAGGTGGCCTTTAGGAAGCATTATTGGATCAAAAAATAGCTTTATTTCTCTAGGCCAGCCCTCCCCAGGCACCTTGCCCCTGACTTGGTGCCACAGTACACATGTTTCTGCCCAAAGAGCAATACTGGGGTGTTCACAGGCTGGACCCAGAGCTGAAATTGAGTGTCCCTGCCAAATAAGAACTTACCACCGATGAGTGCCTCTCACATGCCAGACACCATATTGAACCCTCAAAATAGCCTGTAAAACAAATGCCATCATCCCAATGTTGCCATTCATAGTGGTGCCCCAGAGGCCAGCATGGAGCTTTCTGGGATGGGAAATACCCACTCAGAGGTGGAGGCCATCAGAACAATAACGTGCATTTCCAAATAGCACTGACTCATCTCACACACCTGCCCAGGTAGAGGGGACCTCACAGGCTTCCCTGAGAGTTATAGCTAGAACTGGTTTTACATGTGTGCAATTAAAGGGACCACTTTATGCTCCCAGAGAAAAAAGAACAGTCAGAGAAAAAGTGAACCCAAACTTACTGAGATCCCAGAAACTGCTTGCAGCTTTAAAAGATTTTTTCCAGACTCTACTTATTTTAAGCCAGCAAACAAACATTCACATTTGACAACACTTTGAATATGTTCAGATGTGCTAGTGCCCCAGATCTATTTTCTTCAGGGTTTCAGCCTTTCCTCATGTGGCCTATTCTCAAGCCCCTGTCCCACCCACCTTGCTAGCTCCCCCATGAACTTGCTCTATGCCATGATTCTCAACTGTGCCTGTACATGGGAACCACCCTTGGAGCTCTGGCAAACATGGATGCCTGAGAGTTTGAGGAGGAACAGGATATTTGCGTGATCTCCACATATTTCCTTCAAGATTTTATTGGCCGGGCGTGGGGGTTCATGCCTATTGTCCCAGTGCTGTGGGAGGCTGAGGAGGGTGGATACCCTGTGCTCAGAGTTTCAAGACCAGCATGAGCCAGAGTGAGAGCCAGAGTGAGACCCTGTCTCTACCAAAAATTGCCGGGCGTTCTGGCAGGCGCCTGTAATCCCAGCAACTTGGGAGGCTGAGGCTAGAGAATCACTTAAACCCAGGGATCCAGGGGATGGCAGAGGTTGCTGTGAGCTATGATTTCACAGTACTCTACTGAAGGACACAAAGTGAAACTCTGTCTCCAAAAAAAAAGATTTTATTAAGCTTTTTGTTTTGTTTTGTTTTGTTCTGTTTTTTTGAGACAGAGTCTCACTCAGTCGCCCTGGTGTTGAGTTCCCTGTGATTATGTAAGATGTTGGCATAAGGGGAAATCGGGTGTAGGTCATATGAAAATTCTCTGTACTATTTTTGCACTTCTTCTGTAAGGCTAAAAAAAATATTATTCAAGAAAATGAATTCGGGTGGTGCCTGTGGCTCCAGGAGTAGGGCGCCAGCCCCATAGGCCAAGGGTAGCAGGTTCAAACCCAGCCCTGGCCAAAAGAAAAAAAAAAAAAAAGAAAATGAATTCATGGAAATGAAAATTGAAACCACAATGAGATATCACCTTATGCCTGCCAGAATGGCCATTATTAAAAGGTAAAAAAAGCAATAGATGCTGGTGTGGATGCAAAGAGCAAGCAAAGCTTATACGCTGTTGTGGGACTGCCAGTTAGTACAAACCTCTATGGAAAGCAAGATGAAGATTCCTCAGAGAAATAAATATAGAGCTACCATTTGACCAGCAATCCTTCTACTGGGTGTCTACCCAAAGGAAAAGAAGTCATTTTACCAAAAAAAAACTTCACTCAAATGTTTATTACAGTACAATTCACAATTGCAAAAATGTGAAATCAGCCTAGGTGCCCATCATTTCATCAGTGGATTAGGAAAATATGGTGTGTATATATTTACAAACCATGGAGCACTACTCGGTTATAAGAAGGAATGAAATACTGTCTTCTGCAGCAACTTGGATGGAATTGGAAACTATTATCCTAAAAGAAGTATTTCAGGAAAGGAAAAAACAAACAGCACATGTACTCTGTGATAGAGAGCTAATAGATAGGCACACACAGGCACAAAGAGATGGAAAGGTCATTGGAAACCAAGAAGGTGGGAGAGAGGAGAGAAAGGGGTAAAAACCTACTTATTGGGTACAATGAGCACAATTCAGGTTATGGACACCACTAAAAGTCCCAACTTAAGCATTATAAAAGCTATCCAGGTAACAAAAACATTCGTATGCCCTTAATATTTTGAAATAATAATAAAAGAAATGAACGCCTGAGCACCTCCAGCCCAGTCATACCTACAGACTACTGTAGCCCTGGCAAACATCTTGGATGCAACCTTATGAGAAATCTTAAACCTGAACCATCTAGCTAAGCCACTCCTGAATTCCTGACCCAAAGAAACTGTGAAATAATCGATGTTTGTTACTATTTTAAGCCAAACAAACAAAAAAGTGATGCTGTGAGTCCCTCTTCCAGAGATTCTGATTGGTCTGGGATGTGACTTAAGCATCAAGATTTTTTTTTTTTTTTGAGACAGAGTCTTGCTATGTCACCCTCGGTAGAGTGCCTTGAGGTCACAGTTCACAGCAACCTCAAACCCTTGGGCTTAAGCGATTCTTTTTCCTCAGCCTCCCATGTAGCTGGGACTACAGGCACCTGACCACTCCTGGCTATATTTTTTGTTGCAGTTGTTTAGCTGGCCTAGGTTGGGTTCAAACCCGCCACCCTCGGTGTATGTGTCTGGCATCATAACCACTGTGCTATAGGCACCAAGCTGAGTATCAAGAGTGTTGAAAGCGGCTCGGTAGCTCAGTGAGTAGGACACTGGCTACATACACCAAGGCTGGTGAGTTCAAGCCCTGCCTGGGCCTGCTAAAACAACAATGACAACTGCAACAAAAAAATAGCCAGGCGTTGTGGTGGGCGCCTGTAGTCCCAGCTACTCAGGAGACTGAGGCAAAAGAATTGCTTAAACTCAAAAGTTTGAGGTTGCTATGAGCTGTGATGCCATGGCACTCTACCGAGGGTGACATAGACTGTCTCAAAAAAAAAAAAAAAAAGAGTTTTGAAAGCTTCCAGGGGCTCAGTGTCTGTGGCTCAAGTGGCTAAGGCACCAGCCACATAAACCTAAGGTGGTGGGTTCAAATCCAGCCCGGGCCCACCAAACAACAATGATGGCTGAAACCAAAAAATAGCCAGGCGTTGTGGCGGGCACCTGTGTCCCAGCTACTTGGGAGGCTGAGGCAAGAGACTCGCTTGAGCCCAGGAGTTGGGGATTGCTGTGAGCTGTGATGTCACGGCACTCTGCCCAGGGGGATAGCTTGAGGCTTTGTCTCAAAAAAAAAAAAAAAAGAAAGAAAGCTTCCAGGAAATTCTAAGTGCAACCAGAGTTAAGAACCACTGTTCTGGCTCGGTGCCTGTGGCTCAAGCAGCTAAGGCGCCAGCCACATACACCTAAGGTGGCAGGTTCGAATCCAGCCCGGACCTGCCAAACAACAATAATGGCTGCAACCAAAAAATAACCAGGCCTTGTGGCGGGCGCCTGTGGTCCCAGCTACTTGGGAGGCTGAGTCAGGAGACTCACTTGAGCC
The DNA here is from genome assembly GCA_963574575.1 of Galagoides demidoff. NCBI lineage: Eukaryota > Metazoa > Chordata > Mammalia > Primates > Galagidae > Galagoides > Galagoides demidoff. The sequence continues at coordinate 11,635 of CAUYQV010068434.1, read as the reverse complement.
CAGGAGTTGGAGGTTGCTGTGAGCAGTGAAGCCATAGCACTCTACCCAGGGGGACAGCTTGAGGCTCTGTCTCAAAAAAAAAAAAAAAAAAAAGAACCACTGTTCTAGTTCATCTCTTTTCTCCTGCAGAATGCTACTTCCAGAACTGAACTATAGACCATATGTCTTCTGACAGGCACAAAACAGGACTTTCACCTCCTTCCTTCTGAACACTAGACCTTCATTAATGTAGCCTGGAGTCCATTTACTTTCTTCAAAGTCACAGATTATTAACCCACCCAGCACTGCTTCTTTTCTAAAACTCCCAAGTCTTTTCTCATGTGCTGTCCTGCTGTTCCTCTCCCCTTTTCTAGGCTTGACTATGGCTTTGTAGCTGGAAGCCCAGATATTTTATCTCCTTAGATTTGGCCCTTTGCTCTGACCTGTCAGGAACTTGAATGTCTCCTCCCATGTTCTATTCTCTTCCACCTGCAGATTTGGACATCCATGATTGAAAATCAGGGCTTCTCCATCTTTATTTGAGACACCAGTGGCAGCATTGAACAGAAGGCTGGAGCCCTACTGTCCACCTTTGTCAGCGTCTGTCTAGTTGCCTCTGTTAGAGCACTGGGCTTGTGGTCCCCAGGTACAAAGCTGGCCAGTCAGGGAGGTTACCCCGAATTGTGCAGGACTAGAAGAGCCAGAGGTGAAGCAGGAGTCAGGGCCTTATAGAGCACCAAAGGTCATATTGCATGACCTTTAGCTGCATATTGTCACTGAGTTCAAAGGACAGAGCTAGCAATGAAAGGGAAGACAAGAGGCCAAATGGCAGGTAGATATGGAAATAAAGAGGAAAGCAAGAACCTTGATGGAACTAGCAAATAACCCCACCTTGCCAGGTGAGCAGCTCTGTGGGACCATGGGCTCCAGATGAATGTTGGATGTGAAAGCAGTGGAATGGAATATGGAATAGCTAAGATGACTTTTAAGATGGAGGTTTGTAAACACTCAAGGACTGCTCAGACATCGTAGGCTAACTGCAGCCCATGAGAGACATTGCAGGACCTTGGTTTGTTATAAAGGGGAATCTATAGTACAGTGAAGTGCCTACCACAGCTATGATGGACTGAATCTGTGCAGCTGGTGGGACAACATTCAAAGCAAGGGCACTTGGACCAGCTCAGTCTACACGGCACAGGATGCCCATGGGGTGGGCTCTTTACTTCTAGATGCCCCTGTATCAGAGGAACATGATTTCCAAATTTAAAATCACCTGTCAATGGAAAAGAAGCCATATTCTGTAAAATAATTTAAAGAGGCTTATTCTGAGCAAATTTGAGGATGGTGACTCAGAGCCATGCCCAAGAGGCCTTGAGCAAGTGGACCCATGGTTACAGTTTGGTTTTATACATTTCAAGGAGACAGGAATTACATGTAAAGTCATGAATCAATATGTGGAAGAGATACCTTGGTTTGGCCAGATAAGGTGGAATATCTCAAAGGGAGGAGGAGCTTACAAGTTGTAGGTGAGTTTAAAGATTCTTTAGCTGACTATTGGCTGAAAGAGTTAGGCTCTGTCTAATAGACCAAGAGTCAGCAAAAAGGAACACTTGAGGGTAGTGCCTGTAGCTCAGTGGGTAGGGTGCTGGTCATATACACCGAGGCTGTTGGGTTCAAACCCAGCCCAGGCCTGCTAAAGCAACAATGACAACTGCAACAAAAAAAGTAGCTGGGTTTTGCAGCGGGTTCCTGTAGTCCCAACTACTTGGGAGGCTGAGGCAAGAGAATTGTTTAAGCAAGAGTTTGAGGTTGCTGTGAGCTATAATGCCAGGGCACGCTACCGAGGGTGACATAGTGAGACTCTGTCTCAAAAAAAAAAAGGAACACTTGAGTTAGGATAAGGGTCTGTTAATCAGAGACAAACTACTGAACAGAAGCCCAGACTCAACTGGTTTGTTATATATCCAAGGCCTGCAGGTAGGTCTTGTATAGCCTTAGGCCTGTTAATGAGTCACAAAGAACATCTCTAAGAAGGGAGGGGGAAGTGATGGGGCATGTCTGATCTCCTTTGTCACCATTAGCATCTCAGTTTTAGGGTATTCTATTTATTTATTGGCCAAGAGGGGATGGAGTCAATCAGCTACTCGTGGCGGGTGGGGGGGGTGGATTTCAAGATTTTATTTTAATTTACACACCCATAAAAATTACTAGGGATCCCATTATCTACGGTGTGACCCTTGTTTACATTTTGGTTTATGTTCTTCATAGTCTTTCCGCATACCATGTATAGTCACACACCACATAACGACATTTTGGTCAACAACAGACCACATACATTATGGTGATGTCATTAGATTATAATGGATCTGAAATAGTCCTATTGGCTAGTGACATTGTAGTGTAATTACTTAATTTTTTTTTTTTTTTGAGACAGAGTCTCAAGCTGTCACCCTGGGTAGAGTGCTGTGACGTCACAGCTCACAGCAACCTCCAAATCCTGGGCTTAAGCGATTCTCTTGCTTCAGCCTCCCAAGTAGCTGGGACTACAGGTGCCTGCCACAACGCCTGGCTATTTTCTTTTTTATTGCAGTTGTCATTGTTGTTTAGCTAGCCTGGGCCAGGTTTGAACACGCCAGCCTTGGTATATGTGGCCAGCACTCTAACTACTGTGCTACGGCCACCAAGCCCAATTACTTAATTTTTTAAATAACCTTAGCGTAAGGCCAGGCATGGTGGCTCATGCCTGTAATCCCAACACTCTGGGAGGCCAAGGTGGGTGGATTGCCTGAGCTCACAGGTTCGAGACCATCCTGAGCCAGAGTGAGTTCGTCTCTAAAAAAGATAGCAGGCCGTTGTTGCAGGTGTCTGCAGTTCCAGCTACTTGGGAGGCTGAGGTAAGAGAATTGCTTAAATCCAAGAGTTTGAGGTTGCTGTAAGCTGTGATGCCATGGCATTCTACCAAGGGCGACAAAGTGAGGCTCTGTCTCAAAATAAATAAATAAATGAATAAATAACCTTAGCATAGCCAAAGTATACAGTGTTTATGAAGTCTACAGTACAGGCTCAGCGCCCATAGCTCAGTGAGTAGGGTGCCAGCTACATACACCGAGGCTGGCAGGATTGAGTCCGGCCCTGGCCTCCTAAACAACAATGACAACTGCAACCCAAAAATAGGGTGTTGTGGCGGGTGCCTGTAGTCCCAGCTAGTTGGGAGGCTGAGGCAAGAGAATCACTTAAGCCTTAAGAGTTTGAGGTTGCTGTGAGCTGTGATGCCACAGCACTCTACCCAGGGTGACAGCTTAAGACTCTGTCTCAAAAACAAAAAAAAAGAAGAAAATGATTGGGGAAACATGTTTTTAACAGCTTCATTGAGGTATAATTCATGTGCCATCTAGTTCATCCATTTGAAGTATATAATTCTATGGCTTTTAGTATATTCACTATAAAATTATGATATAATTATATATTTGGCCTTGGATGACAGTTCCTGGCACAGAGCTCCTAAAACTCTTGGAATTTCTGAATGTTCAAGATAAGGGAGAGTCTTTGTTATTCACAATAAGCCCTTTTCCACCAGTCTGAGTTTATGCTAATGAGGATGGAGCCTGTTGCCAGAAGAACTAACCCTGTGATTGGAGGATTAGAACCGTCAGCCCCACCCTCTGATCCCCAGAGAGAGGAGAGGACTGGTCCAGTTCAATAAGCAAGAGCCCATGATTTTTTTTTTTTTTTTTTTTTTGAGACAGAGCCTCAAGCTGTCCCCCTGGGTGGAGTGCTATGACATCACAACTCACAGCAACCTCCAACTCCTGGGCTCAAGCGAGTCTCCTGCCTCATCCTCCCAAAGCTGGGACCACAGGCGTCCACCACAATGCCCGGCTATCATTGTTGTTTTTTTCGGGCCTGGGCTGGATTCAAACCCGCCACCTTAGGTGTATGTGGCTGGCGCCTTAGCCACTTGAGCCACAGGCGCCTAGCTGAGCCCATGATTTAATCAACTGTGACTACATAAGGGGACCTCCAGGAAGACCCTAAACAATAGGGCTCAGGGTGCATCTGAGTTGGTGAACACATTGAAGGGCTGGGAGGTGTCCCACAAGAGGACATGGGAGCTCCGTGCACATCCCCAATACCGCGACCTGTTTATCTCATCAATCAGGCTATTCTTGACTTACATTTTTAATAATAAACAGATAATAGTGAGTAAAGTGTTTCCCTGAGTTTTGTGTGCTATTAAACCCAGGGAAGGGATGATTGGTGTCAAAGTGGGGGCAGTCCTACAGGACTGAGTCCTTAACCTGTGGGGTCTGTGCTAACTCCAGGTAGTTTAATGTCATGTTGAATTGTAGAACACCCAGTTGCTGTCCAGAGAGGTGGAGAATTGGTTGGTATGGGCAAAACCCCTACAAATCCTATAGGTTTGGCGTCAGAGGCATTGTGAGTGTAGCAAAATAAGAGTTTTTCTTTTCAGTACTCGCAATGAGTTGTGATACCATCAATTTCAGAAAATTTACATTGTGTCCAGGAGAAACTCCATACCCATTAGCACTCATTTTCCATATCTCCTCCCCCCAGCTTCGGGCCATCAGTAATTTGCTTTCTGTCTCTATGGATTTGCCTATTCTGGACACTTCATATAAATGGAACCATACAATACAGAGCCTTTAATGACTGGCTTCTTTCACTTCACACTATGCTTTCAAAGTTCGTTCATGTTGTATAAGTTGTATCAGGGCTTCACTGCTTTTTGTGACTGAATAATATTCTAGTATATGGATAATAACACCTTTACTTATCCATTCATCTATTGATGGACATTTAGGTTGTTTCTACCTTTTAGCTATTGTGAATAACGCCTCTATGACTACGCTGCTACAAGTTTTGTGTGAACATATATTTTTATTTTCTTGGATTGGCAAACGTAATTTTAAATGGAGGCCAGGTGCAGTGGCTCATGCCTGTAATCCCAGCACTTTGGGAAGCCACGGTGGGAGAATTTCTTGAAACCAGGAGTTTGAGACCAGCTTGAGTAACACGAGCAAAACCTGGTCTCTGTTTGGGGCTGGGCACCTGTGGCTCACACCGGTAATCCCGGTAAACCCCTCTAGCACTCTAGAGGCCAAGAAAGGTGGATTGCCTGAGCTCATAGCCTGAGCAAGAGCGAGACCCCATTTCTAAAAAATAGCTGGGTGTTGTGGTGGGCACCTATAGTCCCAGCTACTTGGAAGGCTGAGGCAAGAGAAACACTTGAGGCCAAGAATTTGAGGTTGCTGCAAGCTATGATGTCACAGCACTCTACAAAGGGCAACAAAGTGAAACTCTGTCTCAAAAAAAAAAAAAAAAAGGAAAAATTAGCTGGACGTGGTGGTGCATGCTCATACTCCCAGCTACTTGGGAGGCTGAGGCAGGAAGATTACTTGAACCTAGGAGTTTGAGGTTGCTATGAGCTATGATGATGGTGCTGCATTCCATTCCAGGCAACAGAACAAGACATGGTCTCAAAAAAAATTTTTTAATGGCACATAATTCTGTGTGTGGCTATATCACAGTGGATCATAAACACACAATCATTTTCCGAACATAAGAGATAATTGTGGATTCTTTTTCCATTATAAATAATTTGATGAATGATTTTGCATGTGACGCCTTGCTACTATTTGGGTTATTTTCACATGAACCCTATTAACAAAGTGAATTGTGTTTAGAGAAGACTGGGATGAAAATTGGATTTTGAATCCATGCAATGTAACAATTTATGTTTACAGTATACTTTATAGTTTATGAAACACTTCCTCTCTATCTCTGTCTCTGTCTCTCTCTCTGATATGTGAAAAACATGAGGATATTTAACCTGAAGAAGAAGAGACAGGAAGTCATACTGTCTTCTGTGGATACCTAAATGGCCAACAAATGGAAGTGAAGAGAATAGAGTTGATCCTTGAACAACATAGGGATTAGGGCCATGGACCCTTCCCATGCAGTTGAAAATACAAATTTATACCTTTTGACTCCCTGGAAACGTAACTGCTGATAGCCTACTGTTGATCCAATAATGTAAACAGTCAATTAACACACAAATAGACTAATATTTACCCATACTTTATGCATTCATGACATATCTAATGTTTTTCTTTTTTTTTCTTTTTGACATTTCTAGGCTATGTAGCACATCTGTGAGTTTTTCCCAATTGTTGCAAATCTCAAAAAAATTTTCCAACATTTTTTTTTTAAATATCTGTATAAATGGCTCTGTACACTTCAAACCCATGCTGTTCAAGGGTCAACTGTGATTTCATGTGGTTCTAAAGAACAGCCTCTGCTTGATGTTGGTCAATTGTGTTTGGCTTTAATGTTTTCTTCCAGCCCCTTTTTGCAGAAGGGCAGGCTTTGCATATCTTAGTACTTCTGCTTGTGACTCAAACTCAGATTCTGGGACTTCTAAGAAATAAGCTTCTATCTGTGAAAAGGAATTTTGAACTCTTTAGCAAGAAAGAGATAACTCTGAATTTGCGTTGTCAGTAGCACTGAAATTTACCAGAAAGCTGATCATACAGTTATTCAGCAAGAAGGGAACATTTTAGGCCAGGCAATTGTTTGTTTGTTTTAGAGACAGAGTCTCACTTTGTCACCCTCAGTAGCTCTTGGGCTTAGGCAATTCTCTTGCCTCAACCTCCCAAGAAGCTGGGACCACAGGTGCCCACCACAACGCCCAGCTATTTTTTTGTTGTTGCAGTTTGGCTGGGGCCGGGTTGGAACCCCTCACCCTTGGTATACGGACAGGGCCGCACCCTACTCACTGAGCCACAGGCACCGTCCATGGGCTGAGCAATTGTTAAGAGATTACAGTAGGTGTGTGCACATGTGTGTCTGTGAGTGTGTGGAAATACAGCTGCAGCTGGGAAGAAGCAGAGGAAGTTGCATATGATTGTGTAGAAGTTGTGGTTGGAGAATGATCAGGCTGAGGTTTATTTCTCTGGAAGGCATAAGGGACAGAGACCTTAGTTGGCAATTGGCAACATCTGAGAATGTGACTGACTCTCAAGTCATTGTGTGCTCACTGTGATTGAAGGCTTGCCAATCACTGAGAAACAGCAACCTCTTGTCAGCACTGGGCAATGGGAATAGAAGATATTTGCCCTAAAGTTGCTAATGTTCACGCAATGAAGATGAGTTTTAATTTAATTATCATTTATTTTAATAAGTAACTACTAAGCGTAGGCAATGTCCCAGCCTCTCTGGGAAGTATGAAGACGATTCAAATGTGGGATCCACGTATAAGCAGGGCTGATCCTGCTCCTATACAGAAGAGCAACAAGTATTTGGAGCAATAATCGACACAATCCACCCTGTTGGTGAATCCTTTGTTTCCCTTCCTTCACCCTACTCTGCAAGGAAAATACCTGATTCCCATTCAGTCACAGAATTAAGATCAAAGTCTAGGGCGGTGCCCGTGGCCCCATATGCCGGAGGTGGCGGGTTCAAACCCATCCCCGGCGAAAACCGCAAAAATACCCACAAAGTCTAGGGTCTCAGATGGGCACAGTGGCTCATGTGAGTGGATCAGTTGAGCCCAAGAGTTGAGACCAGCCTGAGCATGATTGAGACCTCATCTCTACTAAAAAAAAAAGAAAAATTAGCCAAGAATTGCCATGGGCACCTGTACTCCCAGCTACTCAGGAAACTGAGGCAAGAAGACTGCTTGACCCCAAGAGTTTGAGGTTGCTATGAGCTACGACACCCAGGATGACAGAATAAGACTCTGTCTCAAAACAAAGTTTAGGGTCTCATGACAGTCTCTGTTTAGATGAGTTGTAATTCCCCTCTAAAACCCATGAATGAACTAAACAGGCAAGTGTCAACCAAAAAGAACACAAACTCAGGACTTGACGCCTGTGGCTCAGTTGGCTAGGGCACCAGCCATGTACACCCGAGGTGGCGGGTTTGAGTCCCCAGCCCGGGCCCGCCAGACAACAATGATGGCTGCAACCAGAAGATGGCTGGGCGTTGTGGCGGGTGCCTGTGGTCCCAGCTGCTTGGGAGACAGAGGCAGGAGACTCACTTGAGCCTGGGAGTTGGAGGTTGCTGTGAGCTGTGATGCCAAGGCGCTCTACCCAGGGGGATAGCTTGAGGCTCCGTCTCAAAAAAAAAAAGAACACAAACTCAGTAAAATATTTACAATTTAAAGAGGTAGATTCTGAGCCAAATATTTGCAACATGGCCCTAAGAGCATGCGCACGAAGCCTTGAGCAAGTAGTCTCCCAGTAGTTGGGTTATAATTTGTTTTTTTGTTGTTGTTTTGTTTTGTTTTGTTTTGAGACAGAGTCTCACTATGTTGCCCTTTGTAGAGTGCTGTGGCGTCACAGCTCAAGCAGTTTCAAACTCTTGGGCTTAAGCGATTCTCTTGCCTCAGCCTCCCAAGTAGCTGGGACTACAGGTGCCTGCTACAACGCCCGGCTATTTTTTGGTTACAATTGTCAAATTGACAAAATGAGACTCTGTCTCAAAAAAAAAAAAAAAAAAAAAAGCAGTGATGGAAGCATACATTGGCCGGGAGGGCTTCTTCCTAAAAGTAGCAATCGTTGTCTCCACTCACATGGTTCATCAGCCATGGTAAGGAAATGGCCAGGCTTTACTTTAGTCTGGAGAGGAAATATCCTTCTTCCAGAGAAGAGCAGTGAATATTTGGAAGAATAATACAATTTTTTTTTTTGAGACAGAGTCTCCCTATGTCACCCTCAGTAGAGTGCCATCGCATCACAGCTCACAGCAACCTCCAACTCTTGGTCTTAAGTGATTCTCTTGCCTCAGCCTCCCGAGTCCGAGTGGCAGGACTACAGGGGCCTGCCACAATGCTTGGCTATATTTTGTTGCAGTTGTCATTGTTTAGCTGGCCCGGGCTGGGTTTGAACCTGCCAGCCTCTGTGTATGTGGCTGGCACCATAACCACTGTGCTACGGGTACTGAGCCAGAATAATACAGTCTTTCACAAAGCCCAATAAATAGGACCGTCTTTTTCATCTGGGTTCTGAACTGAGCTCTAAGACAAATGAATCAATACATGGAGAATCAAAATAACTCTTTTATTACTAATACAGGTAGAAGGGAGGATGGTCTGAGAGCCAAATGGAGTTGCTAATACAGAAGCTAGGGATATAAAACCTGACTGTCCAGTGGAGGCTGTAGTGGGTAGTGCAGACCTGTCTGGGAAGCTGTCCTTGGAGAAAGAGAAAACATATTCCACTAGGAGCAGCCAGCTCTCAAGCAAAGGGAAAGAGAGGGGAGCCTGAACACCTGGTTTCTCTCAAACTTTCCAGGCAAGGCTCAGCGCTATGCTCAGTGATTAGGGCGCTGGCCACATGCACCAGGGCTGGTGGGTTTGAACCCAGCCAGGGCCTGCTAAACAACAATGACAAATACAACAAAAGAACAGCCAGTCTTGTGGTGGGCCCCTGTAATCCCAGCTACTGGGAGACTGAGGCAAGAGAATCGCTTCAACCCAAGAGTTTGAGGTTGCTGTGAGCTGTGATGCTACAGCACTCTACTGAGGGTGACATAGCGAGACTCTGTCTCAAACAAACAAACAAAAAAGAATAACCATGTGGGGAAAATTATGGAATAACCTTCTAGGGGGGATTGTGGGGCCTATGTCACATCCTCAGAGGGACTGAACCAATGCTTGAAACTCAAACCACAGTAATAGGATTGGAACATCAGCCTTGCTCTTCTGATTGTGTGCCAAGTCCTTCCCCAATGAGGGGACTGGAATGTCTGTCCCACTCCCCAGTGCCCCAGGAAGCAGGTGTGGGCCCACACTGATGTTATCCCCAAATCCCAGACTAATGCCAGACTAACCCATGCAGAGAGCTCTTTGCCTTCTGCCAGGCAGTGATCCCATCCAGGTGGCAATGCTGACAGACAGAAGAGATGTGACATCACTCATGGGTGTGCAATTCCAGGATTTATCTATCACCAGCAGTGGCAGCACAGGAGCTAGACCTCAATAAATCCTTTCCAAAATTCTCCCCAGATCTGCCCCCAAGTCCCCAAGTTGGGACTACTAAGATGCTCCCTCCCCCAGCCTGGTTCCTCACATTGGCATGAGCTCTTGCTCATTATGATGCATCGCCACAAGTGGGGGCCAAGTCTGTTTCCAAGGCAACTCCATGTGGAATTCGCAGATCTCTGGGCTCTGTGTTCTTGACTGGAATTCCCAGATCTCTGGGCTCTGTGCTCTTGACTTTTCTCCTTCTTCTTGCCAAAAGAATTCAAAACATGCTGTTGTTCTTCTTCCTTATCTTTTCTTGTTTTTGCTTCTTTCTCCAAGGTCTGACTCTCTTTACAAGATCAGGTTGTTTTCTACAATTTCTGCCAAGCTTGCTTATTATGTCTTGTTATTTCACAGCCCATCCTGGTTTTTGCCAGCTCCTCTGTAATAGGTTATCTGACAGATCTGGGCTTCTTTCCCAAAAGTGAGGAGTTTGCACCATACCTTCTGGTGGTGAGGAATCGCACCTGGGTTTTGAGCCCAGATCTGTTCTTTGGGGAGGTCTGGCACCAGTTTGGTTGAGGGATAATAGCTAGAATCCATTGATCATTTGCTTTACTGTTTATCTTACCGCGAGTGTTTTCAGGGTCACTTTATTGTCCATTTTGCAGCTGAGAACACTAAAACCAAGAGGACTCAGCCAGTTTAAGGTCCCCAGCTAATGAGTTGCAAAGCCTGATTCAACCCCAGGCTATCAAGGAATCTGTGTCCTTTCCTGGAAGGAACCAGAGGCAAGGAAGGCCACTTACAAAACCACTGGTGATGACAAAGGCCAAAGTGAGGATAATGCGATGGGAAATTAGGCGGGGCAGATACAAGTCCTTGGAAATGAAGAGTTTGAGTTGTCTGGTGTTCCTGGGGAGGGGCTGACAAAGAAGGGGAGTAAATTATAGTAAAATTTTTTTTAGCACTTTATAAAACACTTTTACAAATATTTACTTGTTTTTTCCTCATCACAGATGGGAAATAGATCATATCAACCCCTTAAATTTAGTTCATTATTCTGATCCAAATGCTGATTCAATTGCCCCATCCCCCATTCCTCATTCATACCACAAACTCTTAGGACTAAACCCTTGTACAGGAGGATTGACCCTTTACAGCTGAGGTGTAGTTTAGGGTAAGTGGCAATGGCCACTAGAACAGGGCAAGCAGAATATTTCCCACCTTCCATCCTTGTCTATCCTTCACTGCAGAGTGGACTGACTTTTACACACTGGGTCGAGAGGCTTCCTGGCCCTCTGGCTTCAGGTTGGGTTTTAGTGGGAGCCCCAAACAGTTGCTGTACAGATGTGGCTGTTCTAATCCCAGTGCCCGGGTTCCCTCAGGCCCAGGGGTATATTGACTCTCAACCTAGGGTCCTACGCTGTCCCTACTTGTCCACACCCTTATAAAATAATCCCTTTATCAAGTTGTCCTCAAGAGCCTCACTTTGAGTGTGTGGATCATTTGTTTGCTCCAGGGTCTTTTTTCTTTTTTTTTTTTTGAGACGGAGTCTCAAGCTATCCCCCTGGGTAGAGTGCCATGGCATCACAGCTCATAGCAACCTCCAACTCCTGGGCTCAAGCGAGTCTCCTGCCTCAGCCTCCCAAGTAGCTGGGACCACAGGCG
>CAUYQV010068433.1:0-25603 GCA_963574575.1 Galagoides demidoff | reverse complement strand
GCTCACCCCTCCCCTCTGCTGCTCACCCCTTCCCTCTCCTACTCACCCCTTCCTCTCCTGCTCACCCCTCCCCTCTCCTGCTCACCCCTTCCCTCTTCTGCTCACCTCCTTCTCTCTCCTAATCACCCCTTCCCTCCTCCTGGACTCTCTCCTGGCTATCCTTGGGCCATGGGCTCTGCCCTCCATCTGGGTGCACCTCAGGCCATCCTGCCCTCTGCCCATGAGGACTCTTTCTTTTCCTCCTCAGAGATCTCCCATGTTCCAGACTCCCCTGATATCCACCTCAGTAGACACGACAGTGGTGTCAGGGCTGCCCCAGACCTGCTGTCAGTGCCCCACTAGGGCTGCAGCCCTTGGTCCTCTCCTGCTGTTAGCCTGGCCTCACTCAGACCCAGCTCCTGCCCTGGGCTCTCCTGGCACATCTGACCCACCTGCCCTTCAAGGACCCAGGCCTGACATGCAGTCAGAGGACCTGAGTACTGTCCCTCCCACCTCTGGGGAACCCTGGCTAGCATGGTGTCCAGCACCCACATTCCCCTCTGCATAGGCCTACTGTGGAGATGGGACTGCAGGGCCCTCAGTCACCACCTGAGCTCCAGACATCAACCCTGTAGTTAGGCCTAAGATCCCTGTGATCCCATCTCCCCCAACACTGTACCAAGTCTATCTGTGTGACCAGCAGGGATGGCCTGTCACCCTCAAGAGTAGGTGACAAAAGACTGGTTCCCTCTCTCTCTGCCCCTTGCCCTCATCTCTGTGTCTCTCTGCCTTTCTCTCTCCCCCCTCTCCTTTCCTTTCCTTCTTCTCTCCCTCTCCCCGCTCTCTGTCCCTCCCCCCCCGTCCCTCTCCCCCCCTCTGTCTCTCTCCCCATTTCTCTGTCTCTCTCCCCCCCTCTGTCTCTTTCCCCCCTCTCTGTCTCTCTACCCATCTCTCTGTCTCTCTCCCCCCCGTCTCTCTCTCCATCTCTCTGTCTCTCTCTGCCCATCTTTCTGTCTTTCTTTCCCTCTGTGTCTCTCCCTCTCTCAGGTCTCTCCCTCTGTCTGTCTCTCTCCCCATCTTTCTCTCCCTCTCCCCCCCAGGTCTCTCCCACTCTCTCTCCCCCTCTGTGTGTCTCTCTCTCCCCCACTATCTCTCTGTCTCCCCCACTGCGTCTCTCTCCCCCCCTGTGTCACTGTGTCTCTCTGTCTCTCTCTCCCCAGGTCTCACTCTGTCTGTCCTGCTCTCTCTCTTTCCCTCTGTGTGTCTCCCTGTCTCCCCCACTGTGTCTGTCTCTCAGGTCACTCACACTGGGGAACCCGGATGCTGTGTCGAGAGGACACTCCAACAGCCCTAAGAGCCCAGGTGGTTCTCAGCAGAGGCCACTGACCCAGAGCCAGTGAGGAGCTGAGGCCCTCACAGCCCTGCAGGGCAGGGGAGGCAGGTTATGCTGCTCCTATCCAGCCTGGGAGCTGACAGCAGAGTCAGGAGGGCCCTGAGGCCTGGCCTGGGCCACACAGCTTAGCCTCAGCCTGGCCCCTGTACCTCAGAGACTGGAGGGTGCTGTGTTATGCTAAGTGTTGGGGCTATTTGTCACCAGCAATAGATGGCTAACATGACCCCAGTTTCTGGGGAGCCAGGGCTCCCATGGGGCATGCAGGCTGTCTGGACAGCTCCATTTGCCCCGTAAGTTCCCTCAACCTATCCCTGAGAGCTGTTCTCAGGAGATGGACAGTGGAAATACTTCTGTAAGGTCCCTACTGACCTCAGCATGCCCCCACGGCCCTAGCTCTCCCTCAAATCCCAGGCCATGGGTCATGCCTGCCATTCAAAGCCTTCATTTTTAATTTTAGAAATTTGCAAAACAGCTGGATGACCAGTAGAACAGGGGCTCAGGATTGGGACATGGCACTTGAGTAGCTGGCCGATGCCATCTGATGGCCCTGCAGCCAGACAGAGCCAGGGTAACAGGCCACCCCACCCTGTGTCATCATCTGCAATGTGGGGTCAGTGCCTTGTTCATGCTGTCAAGCTGTGTCCTCCCAGTGTCACCACCCAAGTGCTTCAAAGTCATCAGGTAATGACATTTGTTTTGCTCAATAACTGCTCTTTGAGTGAGTCCCACTCCCCAGCGAGACCACCATTGCCTCGTGCCCGGGAAGCAGTGTCCCATGCTTCCACGTGGAAGGCTGTGCACAGGCCACCTGCGGGTGCCCCTGTCCTTCCCCCGGCCAGCCGTGGCCAGGGCTCAGTGGCCACTGATAAACAAGAAGCCCCCAATCCACCAGCAGCCAGCTGCTCACCTGCTCTCCTCAGTGTAGTTCTCTGGCTGAGGCCTCCACCTTGCAGTCACATCACAAGAATGAGAGGCGGTGACCCCAGGGGCCGGTTCCTGTTGGCACAGAGAGAAGGTGATCTCACACTAGGAAGTGCGTGCATCACGCTCCCGGGCTGCACAAGCCTCACCAAGACTGAGTCTGAGCTTTTCAAGGGGACAGAAAGGAGAAAAAAAGTTAAACCCCCAATCTAGAGGAAAGTAGGGTTTGCCAAGAAAAATCGTTCCAAGACTATGTCTCCAACAACCCCTAGTCTGTGGTAGCACAGACATCTCTGAATGGCTTCCCTCAGCATTGGACTCATACCCAGAAGTCTCGGGAGAAGATGAAATGAGTGCTAACTCAGAATACAGAGTTGGGCTGGGTGCAACTCTGTGGCTCACAGCTGTGATCCCAGCACTCTGGGAGGCTGAGGCAGGACGAGCCCTTGAGCTCAGGAGCTCAAGAGCAGCCTGAGCAAGAGCTCAAACTCCTCTCTACCAAAAAGAAAAACTAGCCAGGCATTGTGGTGGGCACCCATAGTCTCAGCTACTTGGGAGGCTGAAGCAGGAGGATCACTTGAGCCTTGAAGTTAGAGGTTACTATAAGCGATAATGATCCACTGAAATCTAGCCTGGGAGACAGAGTGAGACCTTCTAATAAGGAAAGAAGGGAGGGAGGGAAGGGAGGGAGGGAGGGAAGGAAGGAGGGGGAAACACTGGCAGCTAAGTGGATATGAATTGCAAGGAAGTTGGTAATGGCTTGTTTGTTCAAGCACCATTGACAATTGAAAGAACCTGCTTTTGAATTTGTCAAATGGTGCAAATTGTTTCTTGGCAGAAGCAGAAACAGGACAAATGCCAGCTGCTGTGGGAAGGCTCTCTAACCAGCAGGGTGGAGATAGCAAGTGCCTGCTGGTTTGGGTCAGTTCTGAACCCCTGTCAATACCTGTGGCTCACCCTCCTTCCTGCTCTGCGTGGCCGTCCCGACTGTCCTGCAGCACCTTCCCCCACTGGGCGGTCCCACCTGTCAACTCATTCTTCCTCGACAGTTCTCTCCCAGTTACTCAGAAACCCACTCTGAGACCTCGCAGAGGTCCCCGGACCCTTCTGGGCTTCGGTCAGTGGACAATGAGGTGGGTGTCTGCAGGGTTCCCATGGGCTAATTCTGTGAGCCCTGGGCCCAGGTGTAGCCAGGGTGGGGGAGCTGCAGGTCCCCAAAGAGCAGGAACTGGGGCAGGCACAGTGGCTCACACCTGTAATCCCAGCACTTTGGTGGCCAAGGTGGGTAGATTGCCTGAGCTCACATGTTCAAGACCAGCCTGAGCCAGAGCAAGAACTTGTCTTTAAAAATAGCTGGGCACTGTGGCAGACACCTGTAGTCCCAGCTACTTGGGAGGCTGAGGCAAGAGAATCACTTAAGCACAAGAGTTTGAGGTTGCTGTGAGCTGTGAAGTCACAGCACTCTACCAAAGGTGACAAAGTGAGACTCTGTCTTAAAAAGAAAAGAGCAGGGACCGACAATCAGCCCCACACTCAGAGTGCAGAGCTCAGCAGGAGTATCTCACAGCCAATAGCCAGGGCTCTGCAGGAGCTGATCAGAATGCAGAGTGCTGGACCCTGCCCAGCAACCTCCTCAGACCTGCAGCCTGTCATCTGAAAGCCGCCAGCAGATGGCAGCAAAGGCCAGGCTCTGGCCAGGTCTCAGCCCACCAAGTGTCGTGTGAGAGTAGGGTGCTGAAGGCACCTGAGGAGCCCTGAGGGAGATGAAGGCACTTCCTAGCTAACATGGCACAGAGGGGACCAGGAACCAGCCCTCCAGAGCAGGAGAGATCCAGGGCCAGTCATAGCCCAGGGGCCAGGTGGACAGGCTTGGAGGGATAGGGCACTGGTGGGCAGGAGCCACAGAAATCAAGACAGGAGACAGCCGTGTCCGGGTGGCCAGGGCCCGAGCCCCAGGTCAGCCCAGCTGCAGGCCCAGCCCGCCCACCTCATTCCAGTGGAGTCCAGGAGGGTCACTGTGATGTTCCCAGACTTCAGAATTAGTAATGACCCAGTGGCAAAAGTAGTCAGGATGGCACCCTCGTCACACGCTCAGGTGACCAACCGTGAGTCAGCTCGAGCCCTGCCTGCCTCCTGGCCACCTCCTCTAGAAGCTCCCAGACCTGCAGCTATTGCCAGAAACCAGAAAGGGTGATAAGACCCCTTGGGCACGGGACTAGAGCAGCCGCAGGGCAGGAGGTGTGGCAGGCAGCTGCAGCCAGGGCCCTGGGCCAGGGAAACTTCTCACAGCTCCAGAGGCCACAGGTCCCAGACCCAGGTGGGCAGGGCTGGCTCCTCCTGAGACCTCTGCCCTTGGCTCGCAGACGTGTCTTCTCCCTGTGCTCATGGTTGCACCTCTGTGTGTACCTGTGTCCCAGTCTCCTTTCCTCACAACTGTCATGTTGGGTTGGGGCCCACCTGCATGGCTTCACTGTCACTTGGTCACCTCTTTAAGATCCCACCTCCAAATGCAGCCACATCCACGTAAATCTGGGGTCACAGGTTAGCCCGTAACTGTCACCAAGGATCTGCTTAGGGCGCAGTTAGCTGAGTCTGAGACACCTGAGAACTGCATAGTATAAACCCAGATGCAGGGACCAGTGGAACCCTGAGTCTCCTTAGCCCAAAACACACCCCGAGCAGTGCTCCCCACAACAAACCAGGCCTCCTCTTTTCTCTCCCTGCTGCTCCTCCCAGTTCAGCACTTCCTGTCATGATTCAGATGACAAGTGCAGCAAATGTCCATAGTGGTCACTCCATAGTGAAAGCACCATCTCTGCGGGTGCTGGCAGGACAGACGAGGAGGTTGGGAGCCTGGCCTGGGGACAGATGGTCTGGGGGGCGGGGTAGGCAGAGCAGGCCCAGCAGGAGCATTGGGCAGTTGCGTAGGAGCAAAGCTGTCCCGGGCACCCCAGGTGGAGAGATGGCTGGTGGGTGGGACGTGCGTCAGCCAGACCCCAGCTCTGTCCCTCTCAGGCCCAGGCAGGTGGGGACCCAGCATCACCAGAGCAGAGCACAGTGGCTCCAGCACTGATGCTGGGGCAGCTCCTGGCCTTCCCCGTAAGGCCCTGAGTTCCTCCCCTGCAGAAGTGACCACAGCACCTGCCTCACGCTGTCATTGTCAGGAGGGAGTGTCTGCATGCAAAGGGCTTCGCATGGGGCTTGGCGGGGCAAGCACAACGCAGGCAGCGTCCTCACCTTGTGCTGCTTCAGTCGTGGCGGTCAGCGGTGGTCACTGGGCCTCTCCTTGGCCAGTGGGGTGTGAAGGTTGGAGTGGGTACAGGAACAGAGAAGCACGTGGGACCTGGCTCCTATGTCCCAACCCCTGGGGCATCTGTGGGACCCAGCATCAGATGACCGGCAATTAGTTCCCAGGACGGCACCACAAGGCACCGTATCTTAGATAGTCTCCCCAGCTGGGCTGAACCTGTGCCACCAGCAGAATGGCAAGGAGGTGACGTGTGCGTCTGGGACAGTTGCTCTGGGGAGCCAGCCACATTAGGGTCCAGTCCCCGCAGGACATGCTGGAGGATGAGGCCCACACCAGACAAACCCAGTGGACAGGGCAGTGCCAGGTAGCCCCAGCCTACATGAGAGTGTGGGCCTTCCTGCATGCCCCAGCCCAGGAGAAGGGCGCAGTCCAGCTTCTGAAAGTCAAGTTTGTTGGTTCCACACTGAAAATGTTGAATCCAAGGTCACCTCCCAGGTGCAAGATGTGTCCTTCTCCCCCCTCCCCCCAACATCTGCATAATCGATTCTGCCCTCACTCCTTTCTCCTCTCCGACACTCACCTTCACTCATGTAAAAGGCAGATTTCCTGGGCCTCACGGGACTGGGACCACCCTGCTCACCCCTCTTGCCGTCTGTACACCCTCTCCTCCTTCCACACTGAAGTTCCCAAGTCCCCAGGCTGTCACAGCGGTGCCTGTGGTTTGTCTCTCTCCTGGGTGAGCCCCAAACTGCTTAGTAAACCTCCGTTGGCTGAGTTTTCCATCAGCTGTTTCGGCTTGTCATCCCCACACAGCCCTTCGTCTGTGTCAGAGGGACTCACACGGGTGTGTCCATGCTTAGACTACAGCCCAGCACCGTTGGTGTTCCCTGAAGCCCTCTGTTCCCTGACGCAGAGAAAGGAAACAGCAGACAGAATGATTGGCATGAAGGGAGGTTGAGGCTCTGTCCGGCACAGCAACCCTACCCAACTTTACTGATTATCTTATATACTCTCAAACATTCAAGTAAGAATTCAATACAGTCAAAAAGAAGTGAAGTTAAGATCAGGAAACTGCCATTAAAATTCCAATTCAGTATGATTACTGCTGAGCACATATACACAATTGATCTTGTTTGGGGTTAAAACATAAGGGAGCCAGGCTGCCTGCTCCTGTTAGCCCATTTTCCCTAAACTGAAATGAGTGATTACAATGTTAATGAGGGGAGAGGAGCAGAGCACAGCCCAGTGCCTGGACGGGTGTTCCTGCTTCCAGGTGCAACCCAGGCCTGGCCCTCCGGTCTATTCTTTTGTGAGAACTGAGAACGTTTCTGCATGTCTGCAGGCCGAGGCAAGTCCTCAGAGAAAAAGACTCCATCTCAGAGCCATTCTCCGCGGGGAGCACATGAAGCTAACTGCCATGTCTTAGCGTGGGGTACTGCACCCCTGCACAGCACCCCCTGGTTGGTTCTGCTGCTCAGCTGTCCCAGCGTGGCTGCTGAGAATTTCTGTAGTGTGGCTGCTGGGTCTCTTTGCCACACCCCGTCCTCTCTTCCTTACCTTCTGGACTGCAGATGAGCTGATAGAAAGATGAGTGCCTACCACTACCCCCAAATAAACAGAGGCCTCTGCAGTGGGGCATGAGCCGAGCGTGGCCACACGGCTGCCGCACATCCTGAGGGAAGCCCAGAGCCGCCCCTGATGCCCTTCCTCACACACTACGAAGCACATAGGATGTAGCAACTTAGATTTCACCAGAAGGTGCTTTTCTGAAACATCAGGCGTTGCAGCTCCAGGCACCCTTTCCTCACAGGAGCGTCTCTGTGGGTCAGACACTGTGGTACCTGTTCCCCCAGGCTCAGAGGGCCCCACAGCCCTCACCAGCTGTGCCTTCAGGACACAACTCCCTGAGCTGCCCAGGGTCTCAGCTGCTCCAGATCCACTGACCACTCCGAGTCTTCCCTTACGGTGCTGCTTTCCAGAATGGGTGATGTTCCCGCAGGTGTTTCTCTTTAGGGATTTGAACCGAGCACAGGTCCAGCCTTTGCATATTCCTCAATCTGGCAGGAAACTACCACTTAGCACAGTAGGCCCTCTGCCATCTCTTCACTCACCACCTTAAGGTACTGGTCCAAAGAGGCTACTGTGTTTCATGTGCTTCATGGATCCCAAAAGCAACAGTGTTGCTGATTTTCATGGTGTTGTTGAAACAAGCAATTTTGCAATTATATGGCACTTGCAGGTTAGCTATGAATTTTGTAATCTTGTGGCCCCTTCTTAGCTCTAATATTACTGTATCTAAACTCAGAAAATAACTTTGTTTCTCATTATACACAGAAAAGGACTTTCAAAGTACAAATGTTTGTCTGGGGAAAATAGATGGTGCCTGGGTGTGTATAAAAATGACAGAATAATTAATATACTGTCATTCCTGTCTGCATAATCTCCCATATAAAGGCACTGAGCTGAGGAAGAGAGGACACCACTGCACACAAATCAAAGCTGAGGCTGCCCCGGTGATGCCACTTAATAACCTCAGGCAGTGGTAACTATTACGGTAACAACCACCACCAGACACGATTTCTGCATTAAGAAAAATATGAAAATAGGAGTAAATTAAAACAAAAATGAAATATTGGACATGCACATTCATAACAAAGTTCCCATCTAGGCACCCTTACCTCAGCAGTTAGGGCGCAGGCCACATATATCAGGGCTGGCGGGTTCAAACCCGGCCCAGGCTGCTAAACAACAATGACAACTGCAACAAAAAATAGCGGGGCATTGTGGTGGGCGCCTATAGTCCCATCTGCATGGGAGGCTGAGGCCAAAAAGCCCAAGATTTGGAGGTTGCTGTGAGCTATGATGCCACGGCAATTTACTGAGAGTGACATAGTGAGACTCTGTCTCAAAAATAAAAAAACATTAATTTAAAAAAAAAAAAAAAACAAAGTTCACCACTAGTAGATAAATCTTGGCTGAAAAATATTTAGAACAGGCAACTGGGAATATTGAAAAGGAAGTTCATCTTGAACACCGTTGGTGGGAATATAACTTAGGACAGCCACGAGGAGAAAGAGTGTGGGGATTTCTCCAAAAAGGGAAAACAGAACTCCATTCCACCTGTAGCCCTGTCAGGCTCAAGCCCTCTGCTTCTTGGCTCTTCGTGTGCACCTGGCTGAAGAATGACCAGACACCCCAAAGTAAGGCAGGTGTGAGACAAAGTTTATCGAGGAAGAGAAAGATAGGTTTACAGAGTCAGATATGTTCCCCCCACACAGAACATGGGCCCCTTACAACAACTCAAAGGGTTTTGGTTGTGGCCTGGGGTTCTTCTTTACACTGTCGAGATTGGGCCCATCTCATGGTTCAGAGGTCACATTGGAGCCACTGAGTCTTGCTGCCCATCTGGACCTCCCAGAGCCCACTGTGGGTGTAAGCTGCAATGTAGATTTAAACTAAGGACATGATCCTTTTGTAGTTCATAAGTGTGACGATTGGGTTTACACGCACACGCGTGAGATGTGCCTCCCACAAATCTTGTTACACTTTTGCTACATTACCCATCTGACGTAAAAAAAAAAAAAAAATAATAATAAAAAGATAAACTAAGGACATGGTAATTAGCCTTCAGGCTGTTCTGGTCACCTTCCAGACTCTACTGCACCCTCCCTGCTGTCCCCGTCCTCTGAATCCTTCTGCAGTTGGTGTGCTCAGTCCTGATTTGTAGATTGGCAGGTATTCCCTCCTCCCCAGGTACGGCCAGTCTCTAGGGGTAGGACTAAGGAGGGGCAGCATCAAGACAGGGTCTGGGGGCCCACCACTTGTCCCCCAGGATGGACTTAGGGAGCCTCACTCTCTAACAATTTCAAAAAGGAAAAGAAATCAGTGCATCCAAACAACACCTGCACCCCTGTCCACAGCAGCCGCCGGGTGGAGTCAGAGTCACGCGTCCACTGCCCGTGGGTAAAGGACATGTAGCAGATACACTCTTCAGCCATAAAAAGAGAATGAAAGCAGGCCGGTGTGGTGGCTCACGCCCATAATCGCAGCACTCTGGGAGGCCAAAGCAGATGGATCGCTTGAGCTCAGGAGTTTGAGACCACCCTGAGCAAGAGTGGTCTGTCTCTAAAAAATAGCTAAATAGCTGTAGTCCCACCTACTTGGGAAGGTGAGGCAAGAGGAATGCTTGAACCCAGGAGTTCAATGTTGCCGTGAATTATGAGGCCACAGCACTCTGCTGAAGATGACAGAGTGAGACTCTGTCTCAAAAAAAAAATTAAAATAAAATAGAATGACACCCTGTCATTTGCAGCAACATGGACATTAAGTGAAAGAAACCAGGAAGACAGATATTAGTGTTCTTATTCATATAGGGGACCCAGAAAAGTTGATCTCCAAGACGTAGGAGTAGAGTGAGGGATTCCAGAGGCTGGGCGGTGTGGGGGGAGGGGTGAGGACGGAGAGGGGCTGGTTACTGGGCACAGACGCACAGGCAGACGGGAGGAACGACCCCCGTGTCCAGGAGCAGAGTAGGGTGACTGTGATTAACAGCCACGCACTGTATATTCCCAGGTAGCTGGAAGAGGGAACGGGAAATGTCCCCAACACTCTGCACGTAACAAAATACCACATGCGCCTCCGTAAATGTGTACAAACATTAGGTGTCAGTTTCAAAAAGTAAAAAATAGAGGTTTAGAGGAAGACACAGCCTGCCACAGCCATGACAATCTCTGACGTCAGCCGCTTCATAAAGTCTCATCTGAAAATAGACGTGTTGCCTTTTAAAGTTTGTAGAGGAAAGGGTATAGTGTCCACAGACAACCTCGGCAGTTTTCAATATTTGTCAATATACAAGTTACAACCTTCAACCTCCCCCAGCTCCCCGTGACCTTTGCACAGCTGCCTGGGCCGCCCATCTGGAGGCAAAGGTGGGGTTTGAGGCCACCCAGCACCTTCCATGTCACAGATGGCCATGCTGCAGGCAAGCTCGACCCAGCTGTGGAGGAATCTGAGTGTGGGCAGCTGGCTGCAGAGTGAGGCCTGGAATCCTGGAAGGAAACGCACAGGCCGGACCCGGCGGCCGGCTCTTTCCTGACAGCCTCTGTCTCCGGGCTGTGCTGCAGCTGAAGGTGCCTTTGTGGTGTTGTCACCAAGACAGACTGGAAGACTTCAGTGACTGACTTCACAAAATGCCAAAGGGAACTTGCCTTCACAGCCGCCTAAAATCCCCCCTTGCAGATGTCTCACCCAGCAAGGCAGCTGCCCTCATTCCCCAAAATCCTCCCTAATTCTCTCTCCCAGCGCAGCCCATGCTGCTGCTTCTTATTGCACCTGCCATACTCCCACCCTTGGGGTTGGGGCT
Source organism: Galagoides demidoff (assembly GCA_963574575.1). Lineage (NCBI taxonomy): Eukaryota > Metazoa > Chordata > Mammalia > Primates > Galagidae > Galagoides > Galagoides demidoff. Next base: position 14,698 of record CAUYQV010068433.1, on the reverse strand, counting down.
ACCAAGTCAGCCCAGCACGGTGGCAGTGGACACCTGGGGGTGAGGCTCCACGCAGCAACGTGTGCTGAAAATGAACAGCAGGCAGGTGGCCCAAGTCCTGTCTCTGTGTTTTGCTTCCACTAACCAAACACCTGCCGTGCCTCAGGCTGATGGGCGAGCAGGGTCTGTTCTGCTCACAGGCACGGGTGACCGAGTTCCAGTGAGACAGAGTCACGCCTGCTTCTGCGTGCTGCTCACTGCAGCCACACTGTGTGACATGAAGCGGCATCAGAGCGCTGTCATTTAATAAAGATTACTGAATGCAAAGCGTAGCATCCTCAGAAAGGTGCTGTCCGGTCCCCCGGAACCCAGAGGCTGCCTGCCCCTTCTGCAGCTCACCTTCCTGCTTTCCTGCAGGGATGTCCTGTCCTGATGTAGGAACGGGACCTTCTTGTTGCTGTTGCAGTTTTTGGCTGGGGCCGGGTTTGAACCCGCCACCTCCGGTATATGGGGTGGACACCCTACTCCTTTGAGCCACAGGCGCCACCCAATATTTTCTATTTTTTTAAGACTGTCAGTTCTTTGAACATGTTTTTGATACCTGATTTAACATCTTTGGCAAGTCAGTCCAACATCAGGCTTACTGTGGACAATCCCTGTGGTTTTATCTGTGCATGGGCCATACCATACGTCCTTGTCTGTCTGTCTACTCCTATCTTGTGTGAAAATTGGACACTTTGAATACCATGTGAACTCTCTGACTGGGTGTGGTGGTAGTTCACACCTGCAATCCTAGCACTTTGGGAGGATTGCTTGAGGCCAGGCATTTAAGACCAGAATGAAAAAACACAGTGAGGCCCCATCTATCAAAAAAATAGAAACATCAGCCAGGCATGGTGGCAGGCACCTGTAGTCCCAACTACTTGGGAGGCTAAGGCAGGAGGATCACCTGCGTCCAGGAGTTTGAAGTTGCTGAGCTGTGACGCCATCACTGCCCTCTAGCCAGGGTGACAGAGTGAGACTCCATCTCAAAAATAATGATGAATTTTTTGAATGATGAAATTAGAGACTTTACTCTTTTTTTAGGTTGGCCAAAGGTTTATCTATTTTACTGACCTTTTCAAAAAAAAACTTTTTGATTTATTGATCTGTTGTATAATTCTTTTGTTTTCAATTTCATTTAATTCTGCTCTAATTTTGGTTCTTTTCTTCTGCTGGGTATGATACCATATTGACTCTGGAAATTAAGAGTTACCCCGCACCCTCCGGCTTGTGTTGCTGTTTCTGCGATTGTCATGAAGCTGGTTTAATTAATCGCATCCCTGCTTCAGTTTGGCCGTCTTGCCTGTTTCGTGTGCAGCCACTACTGTCTCTGCTTACTTAGCTTAGTGGTCAGCTAGTGACTGGACAGGGAATTCCCTAAATGCTTCCTTTGCTTATGGGCTGTTGCTAGCTGGTCGTGAACTTTCCTGCAATTCATGATTCCACCTTAGCCTTCAGCCTGCTTGGGCAGGGCCTGAGGAGCAGTCAGAGTGGGAGCTTAGGGCCCCTCGGTCTCTCCCGGGTGTGCACACAGCCCTGCACGCCCAAGACCCGCTGCATCCCCAGGCGTAGGTCAGAGCTTGCTCAAGCCTCCCCCGACCCAGACATCCCACCCTCTGTCCCTTAGGCAGCCGCACAGCAAAACAGTTGCTGCTGACCATCTTTCACAAGCACACTGGGGACAGCCCCCCAAAGGAGAGCAGAGGAGGGGCAGGCAGAGGGAGCTGCCAGCTGGGCAGAGCAACAATTTTCTGGGAATGAGGCATTTAGGGGAATCCTGAACTGTCCTGCCCCCTCTGGTATCTGGCAGGCTGCTGGCTTTCACGGCTAACCCGGCATCAACAGCAGTGTTCAAGACTGCTGCAGAGCAAACTGGCCGGGTGAGGTTCCTCGACTCAGCCGAGCTGGAAAGTTCAAGAGACTGAGTGGAAAGTGAAAACAAGACTGGAGCAGCCCGGGCAGAGAGCAGAATGGCTGCACAAGTCCCAGGACAGAGAAGGCTCAGGGCCCTTCACCCTTGGGATTCATTTCAGGACCTAGCAGTTTCCTACAAACTTAGCCTTTAATTACACACTTATTTTTTAATTCAAAAAAATAAGTGGTTTGAGAGAGCTTCCTGGGGTATGGAGGACCACTTGGGTTTACCGAGGCGGGGACATAACTCTCATCTCACCTTGCTCTCTTCTAGTCCAGAGTAGTGTGTAGCCGCCACTATTCAAATATTTTTCTTAAATTACTAAATATTTGCTGGATTAAGACACATGTTGTTTAACTTGTCAAAATGAGACTGTAACTCCTGGAGAGCTAGGATGCTGTCATTTCTTCCAAAATTTCCTCCCAGTACCTGGTGTCTACAAAGATTAGTACCAAATCTTTTGTCATCTGTCCCATACTAGAAGAAAACTCAGTTTTAATTATTCAACACGAACAAACAATGCTGGAATGACTTGGATGAAACAGATACTTTCATCACTGCAGTCACTTTCCATCCTCCTTACTTGCCAAGGTGCTCCATCACGCGGGCTGAGACGGCACCGTTATGCCGAGGTGCTCTAACATTCAGGGTGGGACGGCACCGTTACAGAGAGCTGCTTATTTTCTTAAGCAAGACAGCTCCTCTTGGCCACTGGGCACCGAAAACGTGCCTAGTTCAGGAGGATGAGAAGTTTCAATTTTAATTTTATTCAATATGAAGTTTAATTTAAAAAGTGACACCCTGTTATTGGAAAACATTTAACTATGTTTTAAATAACTTAGGTATGTAGATCTACTTTCTCCACTGTAAATGGAATGAAATCTAAAAATCCAATAAAATTTGTCATAATTGAGATGTGTTCATTAAGTGTAAAATGCACACTGGATTTTAAAGATTTGGCACCCCAAAAAAAAAAGACTAAAATATCTCAATAATTTCTAAAAATATTCTTATGACCAAAATATTTTAGGCATACAGGTTAAATAAAACAAAACAAAACAAAACAAAACATTAAAAACTTCCACTGTGGCCACTATAATAAAATTTTAAAATTACATATGTGGTTTCTATTTTATTACTTAGGTGACACTGAGCCAGACAGAAACTCAGGATTAAACAAAAGAGAATTTCTTTTCTTCTGAGAAGTAACTTTTCTGTCTAATCATTTATTCTTAAAAAAATTTACTTGAAGTCTTTTTATTTTTATGGTTACATGGAAGCCCGTCTTAGCAACCAGATCAGTGTTTAACAGCTGCACCAGCCAGTTGGCTTTAGACAGCTCCCGGAGTTTTTAAGGATTATTTCTTGGCAGATTTTGAAGAGAAAAAAAGAAAAACCACTAATTGAAAGGTTAATCAAATCAGTCCTACTTGTACATTGGTTAAATAAACACCTTGTCTCCACTGAATACACGGATGCATTGTACTCTACCCACAAGGTCCATTTATTCCGTAATTATCTTCACTTTTCTTCAAGTGTCTATGGAAGGGCAGCATTTTGAATACTTTGCAAATCTTACTCCACATTTATAAAACTCTTCCGCACTTCCAGGATTCTATAGAACCTAAAATATCCCAGAGCAGCACTGGTTCCACCTGCTGCACACAAAGGGAACAAGTCTGCTCTACAGATAGTATCTCAAAGTTTGCTCAAGTACAAATACATGTGCATATTAAAAGATGATTAAAAAGCAGATGATTTTGAGGCACGAAGTTTAAAAATACCAGTGTCAGCTTACTGTACATCTGGAAAAACACTATTAGGAAATAATTTAAATAGCTCAATGAAATCCCTACAGGTAGGTCAGGGATTAAACAGGAACTGATGATGTTGAAGGTAACGATCCTTTAAAAGTAAGAATCGTGTGGTGATGCCTACAAGCTGGATCTCCTTTCCATCTCCAGAGATAACTCTACACGGCCCCACCCTACCAGAGTTGGAAGGAAAACCTGAAGTAATGATGTCTAGAATGTACAAGCAATGTCCAAACCCTCTGGGAACACTGAGAATTTCCGTAAGAATGGAATTCATTCCAGGTCACCATTTTTTTAACACATGTGCTCCACTGGAACTGTGTGTAAGAAGAGAATCACTGGAGTATACAAGTAAAGAGGAAAGTCTCACTGGGTGCAGCAGCGCACACCTGTACTCCCAGCTGTTCCAGAGGCTGAGATGGATCACTTGAGCCTAGGAGATCAAGGCTACAGTGAGCTATGATCTTGCCACTGCCCTCAAGCCTGGGTAACAACCAGACCTTGTCTTTTAAAGAATAAGCTTTGAACGGATCACAAATGTTTCTAGTAAGACAGTCCTTTCCGTAAGATTTATGAAAGCAAATCCAGTGTTTCAGGAAAATATCTGATAAGCAAAGTGAAAAGAAGGCAGCTCTGAAGACCATGGCTGTGCTGGCTAGCGTGGTGTTAAACGCACTGAGTCACCGCCCTTGTGGGCGCCTCCACCTACCTCGCTGTGCCCAGGGCCCTATGAGCAGGCTGCAGGGACAGTGGGGCAGAGGCAGGTGGGTGTGGCTTTTGCAGTGGCACTGGCTTGGCTGTCTGGTGACTGTGCTTAGCAATCTCCAGGTGTTTTGAATCTACCTCTGCTGGAGTTTATTTATTATATTGATTAAAAAGAGAAAAAGGGCTAGCTTCCACAAACTGTTTAAGGAGAAAATTTAGTAGAGAATATTTTGCCTGAAAATTAGTTAAAATGTGATCCAGTTTGATGCAAATCACATAAATTATGCCAAAAATACGGAACAAAGGATTACTCAATTCTAAGTAAAGTTCAAAAGTACATTTATTTAAAATGTGGGCAAGATATCAATATAAAAGAAAACAGAGTATAAGAAATAAAAATAAAGTACAAAACATCTCAAATCTTTAACATCCATAATTTAGAGATAGTAAGGTTTTTATTACACCATTTCACTTGTAGCTGAAGTCCCGTGATGGTTTTGTGAAAACATTTAAAAACCTGGCAAATGAATCATAAAACCTAACGTGGGCTCCGAAAATTGTATAATACAAAACATAATTTATGTTTCCTCAGGATAAAAGTCACACATCTAAATAAGATGCAGTATATTTATTATATTTGTTTTCCTGCTTTAAAGTCTTGTGCCCTAAGAAAGCAGCTGGAAAACAAGAGCTTCTGGAGAAGGCGGCCAGCTCCTCCCGCAGCACGGACCCCACTGCGGGCCCAGCCACAGCGCAGTCCGGACGCGTCCGTCAGTTAAATTTATATGTGGGCTTGTTGAGGAAAACAACTTTCAAAAACAAGACAAAGACCCCAGTGTCAACGACCAGTTTCGTGCTCTACTGTAGAAGCCGCAGCATTTTTCTGACTTGTTCAAGCCAGGTGGCCTTGCTGCATGAACCACAGGGGACTCTGAGACCCAACACGCTGCTCACTTGGCCCAAGCACCCGGCCCACCGGCTTCGCACAGCTGAAGCTGAGCCCAGGAATAGCTGGAGTTGCCTTTAAATTAACACACACAATACACAGTCCTGAAGGGTGGACGTCCCCAAAGCCCCACCACAAGTAAGTGATTTCGACCTGTATCTCAGAGAACAACACCTGGTGACCTCTGAATTCTAAACCATGTGAGCCAAAGTAGTCAGGCTGCAGATATGACCAACAGCCCTGAGACGACACGCACACAACACCCACATAACCACTAAAGTAGCTTCCTTCTGAAAGTAAGGCTTTCACAGACATAATATGAATGGCAGGGAAAAAATCTGGAAAGATGCAAGAGTGCACACTATATAAACACCAAATGCTTACAGCATCTCTGCCAAAACTTAACAGGTCTTTTATCATTTCTATCAGCAATTCCCACAAACTTTCCCAGTCAATGGAGATATGGATACAGCAAGCGCTGATATTACTGACAAGAGGGTTTCCACACCACGCACCATCCAACTAGGTAGGTTATCTGTGGCTTCTGGAACTGTTCAAACTTTATTTCCTAAAAGTGCTTTACACCCATTGATATCAAGGTCTTTTTTTTTCCCCCCCTGGTAGAACGGACTTTTTATTTGAACCAAACCAGAGTTCCTCTTTACTACTGGACCAGTAGCCATTATTCCATTATTTCCCCACTTCTGTTCTCTGACCTCCCCTGCCGGACTCTCTGCATCTATAGTAATTGTAAGATCATCCTTTGGAAACTTTTTAGCCGGGCCATGACAGAAAATTCAATCAGTAGGACTAAAGGGCCAAATTCTTTGTGGCATTATCAGCAAGCTGATTTCTTTTAGGTTCCACAAAGTCTAGTTTTGAAAGGCCTGAACTCCAGGAACAGGTAGAGCAGGAGGTAACTATCGCATCTAATCTAATCTAATTCTTTCCCATAAGGCCCATTCCTTGTCTCTCTTGGCAGTGAGAAGACCTCTTCGCTTGCACAACATTCTAAAATCATGAGTGACGTCAAAGGCACACTGAAGGTTCCCATAAATCTTGCCATTTTGACTCTTTTTTCTTATTTCTATGATCATTCTTTATTCTACTACTGGAGATGACTAACTGCATGCAGAACTATTCCTAAGATTTCCCTGCTTTGGGAGTCTGGTCTCCCGACAGATAAAGGCTCTGTAAGGCTAAAGACGCTGTTTGATAAATGTAATTAACCAGATGAAACAGGTGCATATGGAGGGGAATAAATCTCATGAAGAACGGATGTCACTCTGACCCTGTGGCTCACTTAGATGTGTCCATCTAAACACAACATCACCTTGCCTGGTCAGGAAGGTCCTGCTAACTCTGACCTCCTGCAGGTACAGAGAAGGGAAGATTCTGGCCCCTCAGCTTGATCACACCACCCAGGGACAAGTTCCAAGAAACACTATCTGGGAGCAGGTCCTGTTCAGTGGGAAACTCAAGCTGAAATGTATGTGTTTTTCATAAAGATTTGTGAGGCGTGTTTTGCTTCACCGATGGGCTATTCACATATTAAAATACTAAGAGATTTTAAATAAGGACTATAAATAACAAATAATAAGCTTTATTTTTTCCTGAATGCCTGAAAACAGAAAAGCCTAACTGTGTCAAAAAGCATCACTGTAAAGACTCACCTCGCGATCTGACTCACGCGAGTGGTTTCCCTGGGACGCTTCTACCTTGCTGTGCTTTTATCCCCACCACAAAGTTCCTGAGTACGAAGGCTACACACCCAGTAAATCTCACTTTGAAAACTACAAACTCAAACATGAGCTGGTAAAAAGAAACACACAGAAGATACGAATGCTTGCAGTTCTTTTCTATTTTACCTACTTGTCAAGTACTTGAGTATCTACATAACCCAGACTGTGAAGACTCTCTCTAATTAACCCTACTGAAAGTCAACCCTCGGGAACGTCATGTTTTTACTTAAAAACTCAAATGAATATTCTGAAGAGAAAGAAAGTTAACTACATAAACAGTAACAGCACAGCAAGAAAAAATGTCTTGCAAAACAGTAAAGACTGTTTTATCAATCTTAAAAACCCATTTTCATACTCAGCCCATCCACTTTCGATACCTTTCAAAAAGGATATGATTCATAGTCCAGTGTCTGTGTGAGCACTCCAGTCAGAACAAACTCTGCGTTGTGGACGTCTGGGTAGAACAAAAACACAGGACTTTTTTTAACCAACACTGGCTGTGTACACACATACATGCGTGCGCACACACACAGGTGCACACCCTCCCGCGCGTGCGCACACAGCAAGGGCAGTAAACCATACCTATTCCTCTGGTGAAATAGTCTCGACATAAATGAAGGTCATTTTCGCATGATATTAAGATGATTTCTGACAAACTCTAGGGAAAAGAAAATGAGTCAGTCAGTGCCCCAACACTGACCCTGGCTCACCCGGTGGCTCGGCGCCGCTCCCCGCCACCCACCTTGTTCTGCTTGTGCTCCATGAGCTTGCGGAAGGACGGCTGCTTAGACAACACTTTTCCTCCTGCACATTCCACAATGGCTTTCATCGTGGAGAGACTCGGACAGATTCCCGGCGTGATGTAAAAATATTTTGTCTAAAAATAAAAGTATATGTACTATATTCCTAAAATGCTTTTAATTTCTAGAATATGTATTTTTCATATACTCTGCCTTGAGATTTCTGACAAAATGTATAATTTCATGAAATTACAAAGGTAGCATTCTCCCCCTGGCCCTCATCCTGCGGTGGGCTGAGGGGAGCCCAGCTGTGCCAACTGGGAAGTACGAAGCATCAATCCTGACATGTTTCATACGTCCTGTGAGGATCAAAAGTTCCTAAAACAAAGTGCTGTGCAAATAAACAAGACTCTTATAACATTTTTCACGATTTCTTGACCCCTTTATCTTGCCAAGCGACAGCCTGATGGGCGTGACTCCTGGCCTGTGCACCCATCTTTATTTTCTCTGAAATGTGGACTCGAAGCAGGAAATGATAGTGACACTTAAGGTTTAATTCTCTAATAAGCTTGCTCCTGAGTATATCACAAAATTCTATTTTAACTGCTCATAGAATAAAAAAATCAAACATTTGAAAAAATATAGACTATTTTTGGTAATAAAAATCTTAACCCACCACTGCATTTCATTTCTAATTCTAAAGTTGGCTTCTTATGAAGCTCGAAGAACCGATTATCTTTGCTGATTTACTTATCAGTTATTTAACACAAAAGTATTTCATAACTGTTCTAAGTACCTTAGTAACCAACATTTAAATACCTTCAGTTGTAAACTATTTCTGTGCACAGTTAGTATTTTTCCAAGTAGCTTCTCCAGCTGAACACACATCTATTGAGAATAGTGTTAAGTCACGTCCTCCAAAGATTCATTAAAAGCAAAAAACTGAATTTACACGTCTCTTATGTAATTATCCAAGAGATAATAATATTCTTTAGGCACCTTATTTGTAATAGATCTATTTATTTAATTCCCGTGCAGAGAAGCTGTCTGGAGCTGCACAGTTTCCTGGGGGTTGACGTGGTAGTGTCCATAGAGGGAGACCGGCCACGCAGAGGCGGCGGGGTGAGCCCAACTTCCCTGGGATGCACTTTCCAGCAAATCCCCTGCTAACATCCTCTACCTGGACACGTCTGACTTTTCCTTTAAAGTGTACCTTAAAGAGCGGAGAAATGTGTGCCCGCTTTAAGGACTCTTCCAAACTGAAGGAGAAAAGAACCTCAGCCTCGGCGTCACGGAGGATGTAGCTCTGCTCGTCTGGAAGACATAAGTGTGCCCTCTGAGAAGGGGGCGGGCGCAGCCCACCCAGGACTCTCACACGTACTCAGGCCCATACTACTCACGGCTACGTTTACCTCTATGTCCTTTAGATAGCAAAGCTCACCACTCTATCTCACTTACTTCCCCTTGAAAACCACCAGACCAAAAAAATACAAGCAGGTATTCTTTCTCTTAGGTCGGTGGTGATTAACCTTTTGGGATCATTAAACTCTTTTTTTTTTTTTTTTTTTTTTGTAGAGACAGAGTTTCACTTTGTTGCCCTTGGTAGAGTGCCATGGCGTCACCCGGCTCACAGCAACCTCCAACTCCTGGGCTTAGGCAATTCTCTTGCCTCAGCCTCTGGAGCAGCTGGGACTACAGGTGCCTGCCACAACACGTGGCTATTTTTTTGTTACAGTTTGGCCAGGGCTGGGTTTGAACTCGCCACCCTTGGTATATGGGGCCGGTGCCCTACCCACTGAGCCACAGGCACTGCCCAGGGTCATAAACTTTAAAACAAAAATTCCTTGAAAGCTCTGGACCCCCTTCTTCAGGTGCACCCTGCCTTCCCCCTCGGCTGTACTCTCACTCTGCAACCTCACAGACCCTAACCCCAGGTACAGAAGGACAAGCTTCAGTGGCTGTCATATCTAGGACGTGTATGATGACCAGCTCCTCAACTCTCAAGGGTCATCAGAGTCAACTAGCTGGTAATCAATTATATGAATCTATCAAACTTGAACATAAAAGCACACAGCAATTTATAAAAGATAATTTTACCAATTTTTATGGTCTTCTGAAAAATTTTAATTGGTTTTCAGAGTTTTCATAGTCCAATTTGTCAGAAGCCAAAGATGGCAAATCATCTCAGTCTTCAGGGGGGCACCTCTTCTCCGTTTCCCACCCACTGCGTGGCCGACACAGCCCGCTCAGACCCGACAATGCACACATCAGCAGAGGGCTACAGGGTGGGCAGACAGGAGCGGACCAAATGCACACATCAGCAGAGGGGGGTACAGGGTAGGGAGACAGGAGCAGACCAAATGCACACATCAGCAGGGGGGTACGGGGTCAGCAGACAGGAGTTGACATGTATTTTAGGACTTGTGCGCCATGTGTTACTTCTGGTGCATATTCTTTATCTGTTTTTTTTAAACAATGTTTTAAAAATGTAAAACCACAGTTTGCTGGGCAAAAGTAATCTCATTACTACAGAAATGCTAAAGTATTTATTAACCGCTACAAATACAAAATTCATCTATCAGTAACCAGTACTTTCACAGGTGAGAGAAGAATGTCTAAAAACTGGAGAAATAAAACTGAGGAACATGCTCGGCCGACTCCTGAGCACTCGCAGCCTCGGGGGCAACTAAGGCAGCATGGCCCTCTGCCCCACCTGGATGACCTGGGCAGCCCCACCATCCTGAGACCAGCTACCTGGTGGGCCTGGAGCAGATGCACGGGCTTGGGGTGCCCTATGGAAGCTGGATGCTGATCCAGAATTAGAAAAGCTTCAAACATGGAGAAACTACTCTTGAATGGACCTAACAACCTTAACAGAAGGTAAACCACCTGGATGAAGACAAGGTTAGGATGTGTGTCGAAGAGCATTTACACTTGCACGATGACACTGGCTATGGCCTGGACAGCAGTGGCCACTTCAAACAGACGCAGAGGACAAGTAGACCTGGACCTTTGTGGAGAAAGGAGGCATGACAATGTCCCTGCAGAAACCATCACCCTTCATGACGGTTGAGAAGTGCCCCGTGATGGCCATGTGCCATCTGTGGGAGGCCAGGTGGACAGCAAGACCTGTCCAGCTGACCATTTCCATGCCCAGCAAGAGTCCATGAAGCTTCTGGCACAGACAGCAGTGCTCCCTGGGAGCTAATGTGCACCTGCGAAGGTCCTAAACGCCACAGCTGAGCAGAACGTCACTCATTGTCTCTTTGCTCTTACATGGTAGACTTGAGGCTAGATTTTTTTTTCCTTTGAGACAGTCTCACTATGTCACCCTTGGTAGAGTGCCATGGCATCAGAGCTCACAGCAACCTCAAACTCTTGGGCTTAAGTGATTCTCTTGCCTCAGCCTCCCGAGTAGCTGGGACCACAAGCACCCACCACAATGCCCGGCTATTTTTTGGTTGTAGTTGTCATTGTTGTTTGGTAGGCCCTGGCTGGATCTGAACCCGTCAGCCCTGGTGTATGTAGCTCGTGCCCTAGTCACTGAGGTATAGGTGCCAAGCCAAGATTACCTTTCTTTTGAAGATCATTTGATCAGATTTGTTTAGTGAAAGAAGCTTAACACTGATTTCTACATGAAGGCCACCTGGAATGTAAAGGAGCCACTGTCATTCCTTCCTAGTCAGCAGCCTGGGGTCCTCCCGTCTGAGTACACGGAAACTTCACCTCCCAACACTCAGATGCCCACCTGGGACGTGACACTGTGTCTGCCTTGTAAGGAGGTGTCAGAGAACCAGAGAGAAAACCACTTCTTTTCTCCCCAAATTATACCTTGCGGCAGGGATGGTGTGGGGCAGACGCTCTGAGGTGCCTCTGCTACTTCCTTGCCTAAATTAAAAGAACTGCCTTGATTAAAAAAAAGAAGAAAAATGAACAGAAAAAGCATTCTCACACATGAAATGGTATAGCTAAAATGTTCACTTCTTCTTTGTTTTTTGAGACTGAATCTCACTGTGTCACCCTCAGTAGAGTGCCGTGTTGTAACCGCTCTCAGCAACCTCAGACTCTTGGGCTTAAGTGATTCTCTTGCTTCAGCCTCCCAAGTAGCTGGGACTACAGGCACTCGCCACAATGCCCGGCTATTTTTATTTTTTTGTAGTTGTTGTTTGAGCGGCCTGGGCCGGGTTTGAACCCACCAGCCCAGGTGTATGTGGCTGGCACCCAGCCCACTGAGCTACAGGCGCCACCCTCACCTCTAAGGGACAAATTCAGGTTGCTGTGCCTCTGAAGCCGGTGACATCGCCAAGATGCAGCGGGTGCATTTCTAACAGGAAAATAACACTGACAAAGTGAAGGAGTTAAATGATCCTGTAACAGGTCGGGTACTGACATTTTGTTTTTTTAAAAAGAGGAAAATGATTGTGTCAAATGGACAGTAACGTGCAGAGAAAGTTCAACCTGAAAGTTAAAACTTCTCACAGAAACACAAAGGAAATGAATAATCTAGAAAGTGATAATACTGATGTCTTAAACTTTATTTGAACTAAACAAATACAAAATTCCAAAGATATGTCACCACCAAGAATCCAAAAGCCAAGTCTTAAAATGCTACAGGATGGTAAAGGGAAGAAGTCAGGAAGCAGAGTTTCAGTTACTCATCGCTACAGATCAGGAACTATCTTCCTGAAGAACTTCAAGAATGATCCAAAAACACAAACTTATGAAAGCAAAATGTTTTTGAATATGTATTTAAAATAAATCATTGGTAGTTACCAAGAATGTTGACCCTTAAGTTTACCCTGGAGAAGTGTCAGTCCCCAACAGCAGACTCAGCAGTGGAGGATGGACGCGGCTCTTCCCAGACACACCCTAATTTACAGCACTCACGACCGCAGGGCTGGCACACCCACCCACAAAAAAATCGGTGGAATGAGAGCCAGAAACAGACCAGGGAGCTGAATGAGCGCTTACTGGAGGAGACCAACGGCAACACGGAACACGGGGGAGGAAAAGCACCTTCCCAACAAATGGTGCTGAACACTGGACACGGCCTTCCTCTCACAGACCCAAATGGAAAAGTGCTGAACTACACAACTCCTAGATGATGACAGGGAAGGAAATCTAGGGAACTTATGGCTTGGAGATGACTTTTTATTTATTTATTTATTTTGAGACAGAGTCTCACTTTGTGGCCCTCAATAGAGTGCTGTGGCAACCTCAAACTCTTGCGATTAAGCAATTGTCTTGCCTCAGCCTCCTAGTAGCTGGGACTATAGGTGCCTGCCACAATGCCTGACTATTTTTAGAGACAGGGTCTTGCTCTTGCTCAGGCTGGTCTCGAAACTAAGAGGTCGGGCAATCCACCCGTCTCAGCCTTGCAGAGTGCTAGGATTATAGGAGTGAGCCACCACGCCCGGCCTTGGAGATGACAGTTTATGTGATAACCACTACACTACGGAAACACTTGAGATGACATTTCAGATACAACACCAAAGACATGATTCATAAAAGAAAGAATAGAGGGCAACCCTGTGGCTCAGTGGGTAGGGTGCTGGCCCCATATACCGAGGGTGATGGGTTCAAACCTGGCCTCAGCTGAACTGCAACAAAAAAACAGCCGGGCATGGTGGTGGGTGCCTGTGGTCCCAGCTACTTGGGAGGCTGAGGCTAGAGAATCGCCTAACTCCAGGAATTGGGAGTTTGCTGTGAACACTGTGACACCACAACACTCTACTGAGGGTGATAAACTGAGATTCTGTCTCTACAAAAAAAAAAAAAAAAAAGAACGGACTTCATTAAAATTAAAAATTTCTGATCCACAAAAGTCAATGCCAAGAGAATGAGAAGATAATTCACAGACTGAGAGAAAATGTTGCAAAGACATGTCTGATAAAGGACTGTTACCCAAGATTCACAAATAACTGTTCACAAGTCAACAATAAGACAATGAACCAGATTTAAAAACAGGCAAAAGATCTGGACGCTTCACCAGAGCAAACACACAGAAGGGAAAGTTGCTCAGCAGGGTCACCTCAGGAGAGTGCAGACCGGAACCACCACCTGCACCTGCAGCACACACACCTGTCAGACAGCAGAGCCCTGAACACACACAGCACCAGACGCAGGACGGTGCAGCACGTGAAGGCAGTCTGGTAGCTCCTTACAAAACTAAATAGACCCTTACCACGTGAGCCAGCAACCATGCAGTGAAAACCATATCCACACACAAACCTGCACCCTGATGTTTACAGCAGCTTTACTGGTAATGGCCAAAATTTGGAAACAACGAAAATGTCCTTCGATAGGTGAATAGATAAACAAACTGTGGTACATCCTGACAATGGAATATTATTCAGTGCTAAAAAGAAGTGAGCTATCGGTTCGGCGCCTGTGGCTCAACTGGCTAAGGTGCCAGCCACGTACACCTAAGGTGGTGGGTTCGAATCCCCAGTCCCGGCCCGCCAAACAACAATGATGGCTGCAACCAAAAAATGGCTGGGCGTTGTGGCGGGCGCCTGTGGTCCCAGCTACTTGGGAGGCGGAGGCAGGAGACTCGCTTGAGCCCAGGAGTCGGAGGTTGCTATGAGCTGTGATGCCATGACACTCTACCCAGGGGGATAGCTTGAGGCTCCGTCTCAAAAAAAAAAAAACAACTTGAGCTTCCTCAGATGTTAGTATCTATAGGGCATCCCAGGACCAGTCCTCCATGAATATCCAGGAATGACTGTGGTTGGGAGGGGTCACACCATATGAGGTCTGACAATTAAGTTCCCAAACTCATCCTAGAAAAAGTGCTTCACACCTCATTGCTGAGT
>CAUYQV010068432.1:0-21185 GCA_963574575.1 Galagoides demidoff | reverse complement strand
AAGTGAGCTCTGGCTTGGCGCCTGTGGCTCAATCGGCTATGCCAGCCACATACACCTAAGGTGGCGGGTTCAAATCCCCAGCCCGGGCCCGCCAAACAACAATGATGACTGCAACCAAAAAATGGCCGGGCATTGTGGTGGGCGCCTGTGGTCCCAGCTACTTGGGAGGCGAAGGCAGGAGACTCGCTTGAGCCCAGGAGTTGGAGGTTGCTATGAGTTGTGATGCCATGGCACTCTACTCAGGGGGATAGCTTGAGGCTCCGTCTCAAAAAGAATTTTTTTTTTTCAAAAACAACAACTTTTTGAATCGTTGATCTTTGGAATAATTCTTTTCTTTTTATTTCATTAAATTCTGCTCTAATTTTGGTTATTTCTTTTCTTCTGGGTTTGGGGTTGGAATGTTTTTCCTTTTATAGTTGTTTAAGATGTCCCATTCAGTTGTTGACTTCCTCTCTTTCCGTTCTCTTGAGGAAGGCTTGCAATGCTATAAATTTCCCTCTTAGAACTGCCTTTGCATTATCCCATAGGTTTTGACAATTCATGCTCATTATCATTTTGTTACAAAAATTTATTAATTTCCTTCTTACTCTCATCTATGATCCAGCTATCATTCAGCATAACTTTATTTAGTTTCCATGTCCTTGTATGAGTATGTAGATTCCTGTTATTGGTAAGTTCAACTTCTATTGCCTGATAATCTGAGAAAATAAAAGGAATAATTTCTACTCTTTTAAATTTGCTGAGGCCTTGTGACCTAAGATGTGATCAATTTTTGAACACGTTCCATGGCCTGATGAAAAAAAAAATGTGTATTTAGTTTTGTTAGAATTAAATGTTCTATAGATATCTATTAAATTCATTTGTTGTATAGTGAAGTTTAAGTCCAAAATTTCTTTGCTTAGTTTCTTCTTGAAGGATCTTTCCAACACTGCCAAAGGGGTGTTAAAACCTGGAACTATTATGGTGCTGGAAGATATCAAATTGTTCATGTCTGTTAGGGTCTCCCTTATAAATTGTGGAGCATTCTGGTTGGGTGCATAAATGCTAATAATTGATATCTCATCATGCTGAGTGTTTCCCTTAACAAATATGAAGTGACCATCCTGTTTTTTCTTACTTTTGTTGGTTTAAAGCCTAATATATGTGCAAATAAAATTGCCACACCTGCTTTTTTCTCATTTTTGTTTGCCTGGATTACAGATGTCCATCCCTTCACCCTGAGTCTATATTTATCTTTTAAGGTAAGATGAGCTTCTTGTATGCAGCAGATATCTGGCCTGAGTTTTTGTATCCAGTCAGCCAACCTGTGCCTTTTAAGAGAACAATTTAATCCATCCAATTTAAGCTGTTAATAGAGAGTATTGATAATCCTGGTAGCATTTTGGGTGTCTAGTTTTTTGAAATACCAGTGGACATTTCTAGTTCTTTTGCCACTGTGGAAGTTGGATTTTGATCAAAAGTTTGTGAGTGAGTTTACCTTTGTGGTAGAACATCATGCTGGTCATTGTGGAGGATGTGACTGAGAATATCCTTAAGAGCTGATTTACTTATAGTGAATTTCTTCAACCTGTGTATGTCATTAAAGTATTTGACTTCTCCATCATACATGAAACTCAGTTTAGCTGGATACAGGATCCTGGAATGAAATTTGTTTTGTTTTAGGAGATTAAGTTTGTTGAACATCCTCTTCTAGCTTGAAAGGTTTCAGCAGAGAGAGCTACAGTAATTTTAATATTCTTCTTCTTGTAGGCTATGATTTTCTTACATCTGGCTGCTTGTAGGATTTACTACCTCATATTAACTTTGGTGAAGTTAATTACAATATGTCTAGGAGATGCTTTATTTGGTTGAGACTTGCTGGGGTTCTGAAACTGTCTGCTATCTGATTTTCTGTATATCTTGCCATGTTTGGGAAGTTTTCCTCAATTATTTCTTAGAGTAGAGCCTCTGTGCCTTTGGGATCATTCTTATCTCCTTCAGGAATCCCTATAAGGTGAATGTTTGCTTTTTTGGAGTGGTCCCACAACCCTTTCAGAAAATGATCTATTTTTGCTCTCCATGTCTCTTCCTCTTTGAGAATTTGGGAGCATTCAAATGCTTTGTCTTCAATGTTTGACATCCTTTCTTCTCCCTGCTCCATTGTGTTACTGCGGGATTCTACTGTATTTGTCAGATCTTTGAGGGCTACAGTTTCTTTCCTCAATGTGTCAAAATCTTTGGATCTTTGAGACAGCTTTTGAATTACTTCTTGAATTTATACTTCCAACTTTACTTCCATTCTGTTAATCTTATTTGCCATACAGATTCTAAACTAGATTTCTGAGATCTTAGCTATTTGTTTATGAAAGGGATCTTCTGTTGGGTCTCCTTTGTCATTCCTTGGGAAGTTAATATATTCTAATTATTTATGTTGCCAGAGTTTTTCTGCTGTTTCTTCCCCATAGTTATTTTTCACCATTTGGCTAGAGAAGCTGGTAAGTTGAAGTTGAATTAAGGGCTTGTGGATTTGGAATTAACCAGCCGTTTACCAAAGAACTGGGACTGGCGATTGCAACTTTTCCCCTAAAACTTTACAAAGGTCCCATTCAGTACTACAGCCTGAGACTCTGGGGACCTGCCTGGTGTGCCAGAGCTAGATGACTCTGTCTTGTATTCACGTAGTATCTGTCCAATCCCAGTGAATCAGTGGCTTTCGGCTGAAATCTCAGCTCTGAAGAAATACAAGCAACTAAGACAACCTGCCTCCCACAGGCAACAACTGAAAGAGGAGAATCCAACCCTCTTGCAACAACACAACTGGGGTATAACCTTAGAGGGTCCCCAGGTTATCAGCATAGGTCAAGAGTTCCAAACCAATTGTCCCAGTCAGTACAAATGTAGATCAAGTGGGAGAGTTCAAAAAGTCTCCAGCAACTAGACAGCAGGGGTCCACTGGCAGCTCAAGTGTAATTTACTCTGTCACAACATGGAGTCAGAAAAGCCCCCTCAGAAAATGTGTTGGTCCCCTGGGCTGGTTCCTCCTTCCTCACCTTATACCTCTATCACACCCAGGCACTGGGCTATGGCCCAGTTCCCTCCAATGAGCAAACGCACGAGGGATGTGAGCCTGCCAGAGTCAGAGGGAAATCATGGCCTTATTAGACAGGCCATCACCCTCTGCCACCAGCCAGCTGGGGGAGATGAAGCCTAACTACCTCAAGTGCTTAATGAAAACTGGGGTGTGTTCCACCTAAGCTCATTTCAAACCACAGGTTAACAAAGCAGCAAATATTTTTCTCTCTCAGAGGCCATGCCCCAACTGCTCTGCTCCTCTGGCATCCCTGCAGAGCAAGATGTTGCTCCCTCTGGCAATCCACATAATTCAGTAGGTTTCACACCCAAATTTGACCCCAGTGGATGGCTCTATTAACACTGATGCTGTGTGGGAGATATCTCCATGCAGGTTCCCATGCCACAGGGGTTCCCTAACTTCTGCCAGTTGCACAGAGACCCAAGCATCCACCTACAGCTGATTTTTACTTTCACAGAGGTTGGCCAGATACCCTTCTCCCATTTGCCTTTATGCATTGCTACTTGATTCATTGTTACAGTGGAACTGTGTTACCACAGGCCACACAATGCCTATACCTTGCAAAGAACTGTGGACATTTCAGTCTCTGCAGGGGTTGGGCTTCTAGACTGCCAGGTGAGAAGAGAAGGGTGAACTGGGAGTTCCAAAATGGCATGGAAAATCTTTGTTCAACTTTCATGCTGAGAAAGAGAACGCCCAGGCTCACAGCAAGGTCTCTCTGGAGAGGGAGTCCTAGCCTCCAGCAACTCCCTCTAGTGTGTGAGACAAGAAGTCCTCAGTTCACTGATCACTTGTAGAGATGCCATAGCAAGCAACTATCTTGAGGGAGGTGATGAATATTTGTCCTCTTTGGGATGGGTTCTATACCAGAAATTTGCTTCCTTAGAGTCACAGCTTGCCTCAGCAGCAGTTGTATACAGTTACAATCTTCTCTCTCCACTTGGCTCCCCCTATTCAGCTTTGTTGGCTTCTTTCTGACCCTTATCTCTACCTCTGGATGGGAGCTTCTGTTGAATGCTGGCTCCCATCACCCCTTTTCCCCCTTCTCCTATTGCTCTTGTTGAATATAAAAATTGGAGTTAGGGACAATAGCCAATTGGAGGACTTAGCAGAACACAAGACACATTGAAAGAAAACAAACAGCCAAAATACGAAACAGACACACAAAAAAACAAATGAAAACAAACAAAAAAATAAAATAAAGCTCAAATAGCCCCATGTAAGCATTCTGAGCAACTGTAAGAAGGGAAGAAGAGAAAAAAAATTAAAAGAATTTAAAAATATTTAATTCCTACAATAAAGAAAAAAGGAAAAAATGCAAGAACAGCAAAAAGGAGGGCAAAAAGAAAAGAGGCAACAACAGAAAAATTATTTATATATATATAGAACATATGCATATATATAAGTGTGTGTATATACGCCCTAGGGATGGACTTTAGTAATATATTTATGTTGCCATATAATTTCTGGACACTAGGTGGCACTGTTATTGGTTCCCAGGCTTATACCTGTTTCCCAGCTTAGATTGTTCTTGGTGGTCACCTGATTACCCACTTGGGACTTATTCTCTGCCAAACTGTTGATTCCTCAGGCCTCAAAACATCTTCAGAAGCAGGTTTCACAAATTCTCCCTGCAACAGTTCCCATGCAGTGTGAGTTATCCTGGGCCTGATCTGACTGTAGGATGGCTGCCCACAGGTGGAACTCAGATAGCACACCTGGCCTGCACAGAAAGATGCCTGCACCACACTGCCATCTCTGGGATTTTATAACAATGAATGCCTCCTACCCAGAGAATTTCCCTGTATGAATGTCTCTGCCACTGCCAAACAGCACACCATTCTGACACCAAATTCTACTTGGGAGTCCACACTTCACCAGTCTTTCTACACAACACCCAGCCCCTGCCCCCCAACTGAGAAGTGTATCCTCTGTGGGCAGGGAGTTGGGGGGCTGGCTGCTACTGTAGCTGCCTGCCTCCAAGGCATAGCAAATTGCCTGGCTGTCTCTGCAGCTTTGGATTACACCCGAAGTCCAGTAATCTGCCATCTACCTGCATACTCCAAACTGCCACTCTGTGCCAATATTCTACACTGGGAATAATCTAGCCCACTCACTCTCACATGTTGTTCCAGGAGAGCTGAGCTAAACATCTTTCCTGGCCAGAATCGTGCTCTACCTCATATTTATTTTTTTGAGGCAGAGTCTCAAGTTGTCACTCTGGGTAGAGTGCTGTGGCATCACAGCTCACAGCCACCTCCAACCTTTGGGCTTAAGTTATTCTATTGCCTCAGCCTCCTAAGTAGCTGAGATTATAGTCACCTGCCACAATGCCTGGCTATTCTTTGGTTGTAATTGTCATTGTTGTTTGGCTGTCCCAGGCTGGATTCTAACCCATCAGCTCCTGGTATATGTGGCTGGTTTCCTAGTCGCTGAGCTACAAGCACCAACTCAGTTTTCAAAAACCTTTAAATAAGTAAAGGATGATGACAACTGAATGGCTAGAAAAGTTAGAAATAAATGTTATAAAAGATTCATAAAAGCTGAGTTACAGTAAAATTGATTAAAATTAGGTGTATTTGTTTATAAGATATTATCAAAATTGGCTTTGGCATCAATGTGTTAAAACAATGAAAGAATTTTTGTACTCTTGAACAAAATTTTCATAAGATGTTAGTATAAATAATAAGATTTTGGAGCACATCAGGGAGTGGAAAGGTGAACTGACTTAAAGACCATTAAAATTGATTTTTTTACACCTTTTAATATGATACTCCATCTGTCTATATTAGGTGTCATGATTATTTGAGAAACTGATTTTATTCTTTATTGGAGTATATGATTTATGTTTTTTAAAATCTTTTAATTATTAGTTTGGCTAAGTAAATAACTAACTTCATAGTAAACTGTGATTCTTTTTGATAAAAAGCATTTTATGACAGACTGTTAAAGAAATTATATCTTGTGTTTATGTTAATAATATAAGCTTTTTATTATTTTTTTTGATTCACAGACTTATATTTTGACAGCTCCACTTCATATTACTGATTTCAGCTTTTCCCTTTAAGGAAGTTAGCACAGTAACTCACTTTTTATCAGCTCCTGCAATTTTCATCTTTTTCTTCTTCTAGTACTCTGTCTGTTGTTATAATCTGATGTTACAATGTATTGTTTTGGAGTTTGGGAGGATGATGATTTCCTAAAATATAACATTATACTATGTTATTGGTCCTTATCCATATGACTAAATTATTTAATTTTATCATACAGTTTTTCATAATTTTGCTAAGTCTCCCAAAGCTTTTTTTTTCTTTCCTTTCTTCTTCTTCTTTTTTTTTTTTTCTTTAACTGGCTAGGCCTAAAGTTAATTATTCAAGAAAAGCCATGGAAAGACCTCATAAGTTGTCTTGAGTATAGATTTCTCATAGCTTTAGAGATTGTATACCACCAGATTAAAATGAAGTAAACTACCAGGACTTTAACTAGAAAACTGACATGTCCATGAGTAGTGCCAGTTAAACCTAAGACAAAACATAAATTAATTACATGAAACTGAATTAACTTTTATGGATATTAAAAAAAAACAGTGGTGATTCTCTTGCTTTGTTTTCCTGTGTCATGACAAGTTTTGAGTAAATAGCAATTTTACCTGATATTTTCAAGATTTGGAAGTATTGAATCCCACCAGGACCAACCTATTATTTATTGCCAATGTCCCACTACTAAATACCCTCTCTTTAGGTCCAGGATCTATTGGTAAAGAGAGGACATGTGAGATTGTATGAGATGGAAGGGATGAAAATAGTTTAAATCACTCAGATCAAGAATTTGGGGCCATATGGTACAACTACATGTTCCAATCATTTAAAAAAAGAAAAAAGTCCTGTTTCCATTAGACTTAGAGCTTCCTGAGTATAATTGTTCTCATTTGTGTGATTTTTGCAAAAGAAGTTACAACCAGAAATTTATTGACCACCTTAAGATAAATAGACTAAAGTATAGTGATGTAACAGATGTCTCTACAATCCTTAGCTTAAATGGTTAACAATGCTATGTGTTCTACAAGCTTTCAACTAAACCCAAGAATAATAGTAGCTTAACACTTACAGACAAATTAATTTTGTAGCTTTGCTTTTGACATGGAGGGTTTTATTTTCTTATTACATAGAAAGATTTAAAAGGTTGATGAGTGCCTGTCCACCTCCAGTCCATCTAGCCTAAAACATTTAATTGGCTGTAAGCTGTTTTGTCTATTTAGTCATTTTGCCAATAAGGGTCCCACTGAGGTCCTGGATAGACCAGGCAGGTAGCCACACCAAACCAGCAATGCATGGGAAAAAATAGGGGTTTTGCCACTAATGTTGCCTCTAGCTGATCTTGGCCAAAAGGGGAAATTGTGAAATAAAATAAAATCTTAAGAATCCTTACCTCAGCAACTGATTGACTGGACACACTCTTGGCCCAGGGGATCCCCTAAAACTGAGTTGTCACCCATGACAAAGGAGATCAGAAATACCTCATAATGACCTCCTGCCTTCTTAGAGATGTTAACAGGCCTAAGGCAATGTGAGACATACCTACAGGTTTTTGATATATACATAATAAACAACTCAGGTCTGGGCATATGTCAGATGGTTTGTCTCCAATTAAAATACCCTTATTTTAAGTATTTATTTTCCTGACTACTGGTTTATTACATAAAGCCTAACTCTTTTAGCAAATCGTCAGCCGCAGAATCTTTAAACTCACCCATCACCTGTAAGCTCCCACTTTGAGAGCTCCCTGCATTTGGGGGAGCAAATCAATGTATCCTTTCATGTATTGATTTATGACTTTACTTGTAATTTCTGTCTCCTTAAAATATATAAAACCAAACTGTAACCCCATCATCATGAGTCCACTTGCTCAAGGTTTCTTGACTGTGGCTCTAGGTCATGTTTCTCAAATCTGTCTCATAATAAATCTTTTGAAATTATTTTACTGAGTATGGCTTCTATTCCATTGACACTCTCATCACTGAAAAAATTCCAAATTTGCTTTGGCATTTGCTGATCTGACAGATCCATCCTGCTAGCATTCACAGCCTCTAGAACTTCTAAGCACTCATTCTGTAAAGGGTCATTTACAGAATGGCTGGCAAAAGGGTGTCGGTATTGAGAATAAATAAATACAGTCTTTAATAACAAATGCCTGTTATTGTCTTAAGGCAATGAGGTCATCCTCTCACCATATTGTTCAGTAGCTTTAAGAAGTATGCTACTAGACTGGGATTCCTCCAAGGATCTATAGTAAGACTCCCTTGCTTATTTCTTGTTTCCTTTAATATTTCTGAGGCAGGCAAACCTAGAGTGCAGGCAGTCATAAACTATCCTCTTAAGGTTCTGGTACAAGGGCTTTGCCATCAGTTCCAACTCTAGAATCCAGAAGCCTTTTTCAGGAACCCCAGATAAACATTTACAAATCTTCCTGATTGCAAGTTCCTCCATAAGTTCCATGTTAAATTTTCATCAAACAGAGCAATGAGTTCTTTTAAACCTATAAGGTAACACAGTCCCAGAATTCTGACATTAAAGTGAAACTGACTACCATTTAAATCAAGTTATTCAGCAGGGTTTGTCTAGAGCTTTCTCATTTCTGCCTGGCCCTCACCTACTTCCTCCTGCCTGGTTTTCAGATTGCCTGGTGTAGCTAATGCTAGGGGTACACACAGTGCCTGGAGAAAGCTCCCCCCACCTACTACTTCTGTTCATGTGGCTTGCCACCTCCACTGTTAATTATTCCCAGGGTTTTTGTGGGGATATTTGGAGTCAGTAAGCTCCAGCCACTACCTCCATTCACCATCTGACTCTTAGAATCTCTTCTTGGGGATTCTTACTCCTTGGAGTCTTGGAAGTGTTATGTTTAATGTCTTTTATTTACACAAAAGGCATGCTGTTTAAAGGAATCTTGGTTGACACAGCTAACAGAACATGTATAGATTTTAGTTTTTGTTTTCTCCTGGCATTATACACTTTCTGTCCATTTGCCTTCTTCTAGGTTAGGGATTACCTCTAAGCAAATTGAGTTTCCTGTGGAGTGTTAGAAGAAAAGACCATTTATTGTTTTCTTAATCATAATTTAGCGGGTATGGGAGTGAAGAATTCCAGTCAAACCTCCCCCCATCCTAAAAGTGGCAGCAGGTGCTCTTCAGACTGGGGCTCGGACTTGAAGACAGATCACCCAGATTCTCTTTAATACATCAGCCATAGCTGGCCCGCAGCACTACAGGGAAAGGATGGATGGTGGGCACACCAAAGGCTAGGAGCCACAGTGAGAATTTTATAGGCAGAGTGCATCGAGGATGTGGCATGGGGACCCACAGCTCTCCCCTCACTACCTGCTCCTGGCTTGCCTTCTTACCCATGACTGGAAATGTAGCTCTGTAGTGATTCTCTGACCCACATGATGATGAACCATGTTTGTTGGTCTCCTCTCATCAAACGAATTTGATTATTTAACTAAAACAAAGTATTGAGTACCATTAACTTTACCCTAGGCTTTTAATATTGTATCACTCCATTAAACATGAAATATCCAATCTGATATCAAGTTTAAAAAATCATAAATTTCATACCCCATAACCGAACAAATATGAAATCTCATCTAATTTACCAGACTGCTGTCAAAATATTTCCAGTTGTATAATGGTATTCTTCAAAGTTTTATTTGAACAGCTACTTCTTCACATGATCCAGCACATACATAGAATTACAATAACACAATACTTATTACACATAAGTTTGTAGCTATAAGGTAACATTTAGCCAAAGTTTTTCCCATAGGATTTGTAGATGGAGCTTCTTTATGTTGCAACATACCTTACAAATAACAAACATAGACACTGCAGAGAATTCTCAACACAAAATACCAGACTTATAAAAAAAAAAAAAAGAGAATCCAAATGAGACAGATGCCACCCCAAATGACTTGCTATAAGGCTCACAACAACTGTCTTGCAAAACAGATGAAATGTTCAAACACTTCACAACAAACAGTAGTCTTATCTCCCATTCCCTGGGAACCACAAATGAGCTCAGTCCAAAACAAATTCCCTATTTCCACTTAACATTGTATTTTTCACTCCCCACACCAGTGCCACAAACACATGGAGGTCTAAACTTTTTTCATGTGAATAAAATTAGGGATCTCAGGGTTCACACCAGTGAACTTATAAATAAGCAAATGGTCATGGTGTCTAGAAACTTCCCAAATCTGATCCTTCCCCTATATTCAGTTCAGGTTGCAGAAAGCTGGTCTAACTTATGAATAGATGTGAGTTACCTGGAGTTAAAACATACTGTGGCATCTACTGGGAACATTACATACACTCTCACCTCAAAAAGAAGACACTCCTTCCAGTAAACACCCATAGCTTGTGTTGATTGGCCCACCCAGGGACAACAAAATCTATTATCCCCTCCACCCACATTAGAATGAGGACAAATGGTTTGAGGAGCTGGAATGTGAGATTTGTTAATTTGTCAACAAATGAGGAAGAAACAGATAGAGACTCATGTCTCTAAAATTCCATCATTACTCACCTTAAACAGAAATGCAGAGCTTTTAAAGAAAATGTTGCAGGAATTACTTTGTCCAATAGGTCCTTGATATTGGAGATTTGAATAATGAATCCACAGATCACAGAGATCAATGATGAGGTACAATTTATTAAGATAGAAAAATTAGGGAAGAAAAGAGAGGCATCAGAGTCCCTAGAAGCAGGGGAGGAGACCCAAGTAAGAAAATTCCTGTGTGAGTCTTTCATCTAGGGACATAATACTGTTTGGAGAATTACACTTGGTCAGGACCTGACAGAATTCAATGTTGATTAGGGATTAAGTGAGAGTATTAACAAATAAATTTAGTTCCTTCAGTTGGGGGGAAGCACCAGGCAATCCACTCCAGAAGGGGCCTAGCTTATATTAAATGCTGGAAAAAATGCTTTTCTCCTATTTTTCTGGTATTCAGTAAATGCAATTTGGGTATAAAAGGCTGTTTGTTTAGAGCTGGAAAATAAGGGTTTTTTTTTCTAGCTTTGAATAGGGTAAACTTATATCAGGAGGACTCTTAGTTCTAGACTATTGTCATTTAACTACAGTTAATGATTCGAATGGTACCATCTTCTATTAAGACAAAACAATATTCTCAGCCCACCTAGGAAGCCTAGCCTGACCACTGCCAGCTGCTTTTCTGGAAGTTCAGCTGAGTCATCCCTGTAGCAAAAGAACAAAAGACATTCCCCTGCCTCTTCCTACCACTGATCACCAACCACCAACTACCAGCCTAAGGCAGGGATGCAGTTCTCAGTTCCAAAAAGAGTGGGGGAAGATTTAAAGAATAAAAATATTTTGCCATTTTTTTCAGGTCATTTCCTGTTACATATCCCCCACTCTCCATTTTCCATTTCTATATCTATGGAAAGAGTGGCAGCTATATTTGTACAAATTGCTTAATTTAACAGCAACAATATATGTGTGTGTGTGTTTGTGTGTGTGTATGCATTTATAATATTACAAGTGAAATGAAATACAACAATTATACAGTATCTGTTAGGAAAAAGCTAGAAATATTTCATTTTTATTATAAGATACTTGTACTAACTGTGAAATAGTATTGTGCATTATTTGAATTTGGAACTGAAACAGTAATAAATGTATACTGAAAATTCTAAAGTAAACAATAAACACAGTATTATAAATTATGATTGATATTGTAAGAAATGAGAGAAAATAAAATTGTTGCCAAATGAAGAAGGTCCTGTTGTGCCCAGATTGTGTAGTTACCAAAGACCATCAGGATCCGAGTCCAATGCACAAGTAAAAAAGCCATTACTGCAGCAAGCTCGAGCTTGGACTCCTGGGGGCTCTGCTGCAATGGATCCTGGCCAAGTGCCCCGAGCTCTGGGGCCAGGGGTTTTTATGGGGTTGGGATGGTAGGTGGGGTTTGAGGAAGATCTGAGTATGGGGCAGGGCAGGATTGTGCACTAATGGCCCAGTGGTCTAATTAGAAGGTATGTTCTGATTGGGTGGTAGGAATCATGAGATTATGGGGAAATACCAGGCAGGGAAACTGAAACTTATTTCTCAAGATGGTGGAAGCTGCCTAAAATGGGGTTTGTCTGGTTCTCTCATTCCCCCCTTGACTTATGACTATCTGGGTCCAATCATGGGGCTGTTTCTATGGTTGTCATTTCTATCTCATTACTCGAAAGTAGCTGGTATTGATTGTATTGACTTCTCAGTACTAATAACTGTACCACTTTTACTTTTTACAACACAAATGCAATCAGTTCATTAATTATGCAAGGGCCTACAGTTAGGAGTAGAAGTAATAAAATTAAGAGGCCTGCCAAAGCTGTTATTAAAGTAGTTAACCAAGGAGACCAATTAAAAAGAGATGCATACCAACTCTGTTTTTTTTTTTTTTTTTTTTGTGTGTTTTTAGCTTGCGTTTATGCCAGCTTTCTCCTACGAGGGCCATTGATTCTTTTATTACTCCTGAATGATCAGCATAGAAGCAACATTCTCCTAAGGCGGCACAGAATCCACCTTGTTGGAGGAACAGTAAGTCAAGACCTCTGCGGTTTTGTAACAGTACTTCTGATAAAGACGTCAGAGAATCCTGAAGAAGCATTATAGATTTTTCCAGTCTTTCTATGTCTACATCTATGGCTGCTCGCAAGGCATCATAGTTGTTGTTCTGGAGAACCTGGGAAGATACTCCAGTACCTGCTCCTGCCACTCCTAGGCCTAAAAGAGTGGCTATGGTGGGGGCTGTGGCAACTTCCCATTTCTGGCAAGGTAGGTCTGGGTCTAGGAATCTTTGGAATACTGCATCATATTTATAATAAATTAATCTGGGCACCAACTGTACTAAAACACAATAATATTTTCTTTGGTTTAAAACACCTGAATGTATACAGGGAGCTAATCCAGTGGAGCATGTCCACCAAGCATTATTCGGGGGTATCAGTTACCTGGTCCCATTTCACTGAGAGGTAGAATTACAAAGAGGCTGGTGAGAGGCAGACACTTGTCCCACACATGTGCCTTTCCCTACTACCATCTGAAGGGTAAGGTAGGGTTGGTTCTGATGCCATTGGCATACACTTGCCTCCCCTGAGGTGGGGTTTCCTTCAATAGCAATACCTTCATAATAGGGCAGCTGGATACTTAAACAAAGCCAACAAGCTGCTGTTAATTCAGGTTTGGTAAGGTTTATCACTTGAAAAGTACTGGCTAGCAATTCCTATACTTGGTTAGAAAGTGTGGGGTGGCTCATGAGGGGATTAGTCAAAACATCTGTCTGGGAGAGGGGGGTCAGCTGGGGGGGCCAGTTTGGGAGGCTCTACTTGTGAGTTGGGGCCTAGAGCTAGGTTGGGTCCTATGGGCTTTACCGTGGGCGTGGCAGGGAGCCGTTTTAATCTTTGGATGGTGAAGAGTAGCCCATTGTCATATCCATTCTGGTATAGCCTTAGTCCCCAGGTTTTTCCTACTTCCCATTCCTGGGCTTTCCAACCTTGTTGTGTGAAAGTGAGTATTAGGGGATTACAAGGGGAGTTTTGACACCTTGTTATGTTACTGCCTCTTTGGATTTGGATGAGGTCAGTTTTGACAGGAACATTCCAAATGAACCAACCAGTAGACTCACAACCCCAAGCTGCACAGTAGAGGCTTGTGGCCCTCCATGCTGCCTTTCTTTGTCTTGGGATCTATCTGTTCCTGGGCAGACACAGAATTGGGTTTGAAGTAAAATAGCTTGCTGAGATGATTCTTTACATCCAGGGAGCCATGAACCTGTCTGTCGTGAGTTCCAGGTTCTATTGGCAAGGGTGCAAAGGTCAAACTGGAGGATCAGCCACCAAGAGTTAGAAGGGTGGAGACCTGATGACTGGCTTACAGTGTTCCCTGTAATGGCACTTATAACCTTCCATGTGATGTTGACTGGGTCATGAGGACTGGGGGAAACACTACATACAGTTAGTAGAATCAAGCTGGTGACGGAGAGCACTTGAGTTTCAGTTTTAGGGGATTGTCTTTGTCCTGCTGGAGTTTCCATTGCAGAAGGTAATCTTCCTGGATGGGAAACGGGTCTGTAAGCTGAGTGTGGGTGTGATGTATCCAGGAGGCAATGCTGTCTACTTTGATGGCGGTGGGCGTTGTGAAGGTCACGATGTATGGTCCTTTCCACCAGGGTTCTAGGGTCTCATGGTGGTGGTGCTTTACGTACACTCAGTCACCTGGACAGTATGCATGAGGTTCAGGAGTGGGGTCAGCCTCATACAAAGCTTTGAGACTATCCCAATTCTTTTTCTACACGTGCTGGCAACATTGTAGAGAAAGAAGAAAGCCAGGGTCATTTTCTAATTCTAACAGATCAGCTTTCAAATTAGGGATTATGGGGGGTGGGCACCTAAACATGATCTCGAAGGGTGTCAGCCCAATCATATAAGGGGAATTCTGGACCCTGTACAGGGCATAGGGGAAGAGAGACACCCAGTCACTGCCAGTCTCAAGGGTTAATTTGGTCAAAGTCTCCTTCAAGGTTTGGTTCATCCTTTCTACCTGGTCTGAACTCTGGGGCCTATATGCACAATGTAATTTTCAATTAACCCTCAGAGCCTCCAAGAGACTCTGCACTACCTGGGAAGTAAAGGCAGGTCCATTATCTGACCCGACACTGCATGGAAGTCCAAACCTGGGCATGATGTCTTCTAATAGTTTTTTTGCCACTACTTGGGCTGCCTCATGATTGGTAGGGAAAGCTTCTACCCACCCAGAGAAAGTGCCAATGAATACTAAGAGATATTTGTATGTATATTTACCTGGTTTGACTTCAGTGAAGTCCACTTCCCAATATGCACCTGGTTTTTTCCCTCTTTGGCAGGACCCTTGGTTCTGGGGATGTGGGGTGCTATTGGTCAGTTGGCATGCCTTACACACAGCCACTATTTCATCAATTTTGGCATTTTGGGTTTGAATTTTTATCTCTGCATGGTGTAACAAGTCTTTCATTTTCCGAGTACCCATATGGGTTGAATGATGCATTTGTTTTAAGACTCGTAGACCTAGCTCAGTGGGGAGGATGGTTTTTCTGTCACAAGTGCACCACCATCTGTTATACTTCTACAAGGTATGAGCCATTGGTATCTGCTCTATTCATTGGAGATCTTCTGGTGTGTAGAGTGGTTTTTCAGGCAGGCAAGGAGGGCCTGGATCTGGGCTTTAGATGGGCAGTGTAGCTTCTGCTACCTGGGCTACTTCTTTGGGTACTTGGTCAGCTCGTCTGTTTCCTCTGGCCACTGGGGTGTCTTGTCACTGGTGTACTGTGCAGTGCATTAATGCCACTTCCTGTGGGAGCCAGAGAGCTGCTAACAGAGTTAATATCTCATCATTGTTCTTGACTGTATTACCTTCTGCCATGAGCAGTCCCCACTCTTGGTAGATTGCCCCGTGGACATGCACCGTGGTAAAGGCATACCAACTGTCAGTATAGACATTTAGTTTCAGTCCTTTACCCAGCGTCAAAGCCTTTGTGAGGGCTATCAATCCAGCTTTTGTGCAGAAGTGCCTGCTGGAAGAGGTTCTGCCCAAACAGTCTTGGTTTCAGTCACAACTGCAGCCCCCATGTACTTGTACCCATCCTTGATGAAGCTGCTGCCATCTGTGTATCAGACAGCATCTGCATTTAACAGAGGCTCTTCAGTTAAATCCCAGCAAATGCAGTGGACTGGAGCCAGGATCTCAGTATATTTGTGGAGGGGAGCTTCCAGCTATGGGTGCGGCAGGAAGGTGGCAGGGTTAAGGGTTGCTTTGGGAAAGAACTGGATTCTGGGAGGATTTAACAACAGGCTCTGATAATGGGTGAGGCGAGCATTAGTTATCCACCAGTCAGGCTGCTGCCTCAACACCCCTTCTATGGCATGAGGGGTTGTGACCAACAATTCCTGCCCCATTGTAAGTTTATCTACAACTATGACAAGCAAAGCGATGGCCACGATTATATGCAGGCATGGGAGCCATCCCTCCTATACTGGGTCTAAATTTTTGGATAAGTAAGCCACTGTTCTGTTCCAGGGGTCTATTGCTTGAGTCAATACTCCTTTATCTATTCCTTTATGTTCATCTATATATAGCTAGAAAGGTTTTGTGATGTCTGGGAGTCCTAATGCGGGGGCGGATAACAGCGCCACCTTGAGTGCCTTAAAATCATTCTCTCTTTCTTCTGTCCAGTGGAAAGGCTGCCCTTTTTTGGTGGCTTCATATAGTGGTTTAGCAATCTCTGCAAACCCTAAAATCCAAAGCCTGCAGAAGCCACAAGCCCTGAGGAATTCACAAACCTCCTGGGGTGAGGTGGGGGTTGGGATTTTTAGCACAGTATCTTTCCTGGCCTGTGAAAGCCACCTCTGTTCTTTTTTTTTAGCACATACCCCAAGTAACTTATAGTTTGTTGGCATATTTGGGCTTTCCTGGATGAAGTATGGTAGCCTAGGCCTCCTAGGGTGGCTAGCATGTCCCAGGTCACTTGCAGGCAGCCTTGTTCATTGGCAGCGGCTATCAGTATGTCATCTACATATTGAAGGAGAGTCAGTCCGGAGTACACTTTACAGAACTCACCCAAGTCTTCACGCAAAGCCTCACTGAAGATGGTTGGAGAGTTCTTGAAGCCCTGTGGTAGTCGAGTCCAGGTCAGATGTCCATTGATGCCTTCTTCAGGATCGCTCCATTTGAAGGCAAACATAGCCTGGCTTTGTGGAGCTAGAGGCAAGCTAAAAAAGGCATCTTTTAAATGTAGAACTGTGTACCATGTTTGTGTTGGGGCCAGTGCACTTAGGAGCATGTATGGGTTAGGCACAGTTGGATGTATATCTGTAACCTATTTGTTAACTTCTCTCAAGTCTTGCACTGGGTGATAGTCATTTGTCAGAGGCTTTTTGACGGGGAGTAAAGAGGTATTCCAAAGGAACTGACATGGTGTCAAAATTCCTACTTTCAAAAGCCTCTGGATATGGGGTAGGATTCCTATCCATGCTTCTTGGGGCATCGGGTACTGACATACCTAAACTGGTTCAGCATCTGGCTTAAGTTCCACAATTACCAGTGGTCTGTAGGCAGCATATCCTATGCTTCCAGTTTCCACTCAGGCTGACGGAAAGAAACTCATCCATTCAGACATCTCAGCCATCAGTGTAAGCACTGGGGGCTGATGGAGCCGATGTTCATCTTCAAGCCTCAGAATCAACACCTGGATAGGGCACCCCTGCCCATCTGTGACTTGGAGCTCTTCTCTTTTGAAAGTGATCTGGGCTCCTATTTTGTTTAAAAGGTCTCACCCAAGAAGTGGGTATGGACAGTCTGGAATGACCATAAATGTTTGGGGTACCCAGCCTGCACCCATGTCCACAGTTCTTCAGGTAGTCCATGAGTATTTTTTAATTCCAGTGGCCCCTTGAACCCAAGACTTTTTGGTGTCCATCTTGCCCTGGTCTGATACCAGTACTGAATGCTGAGTGCCTGTGTCCACCAAAAAGTCTATTACAGAAGACTGAAACTCAACCCATACCTGTCACCACTAACTACAATAGACTCTCATTAGATTAAAGATTTAAATTTAAGACATGAAACTATAAAAATACTAGAAGAAATTGTAGGGAAAACTCTTGAAAAAATTGACCTGGGCAAATATTTCATAAGGAGAACACCCAGGCAATTGAAGCAACATCAAAAGTACACTACTGGGACCCCCTCAAGTTAAAAAGCTTTTGCACAGCCAAGGACACAGTAAGAAAAGCAAGCAGACAGCCCTCAGAATGAGAAAAGATATTTGCTTTTTTATGTTTCCAACAAAGTTCTAATAACCAGAATCCACAAAGAACTCAAATGTATTAGCAAGAAGAGAACAAGTGATTCCATCTCAGGGTGGGCAAAGGACTTGAAGAGAAACTTACCTAAAGAAGACAGACACATAGCCTACAGATATATGAAAAAATGCTCACCATCATTAACCATCAGAGAAATGCAATTCAAAACTACTTTGAGACATCATCTAACACCAGTAAGATTAGCCCATATCACAAAATCCCAAAGTTACAGATGCTGGTGGGGATGTGGAGAAAATGGAACACTTCTACACTGCTGGTGGGATTGCAAATTAATACACCCCTTTTGGAAAGACATCTGGAGAACACTTAGAGAACTAAAAATAGATCTACCATTTGATCCTATAATTCCTCTGCTAGGTATATATCGAGAAGACCAAAAATCACGTTACAATACAGATATTTGTACCAGAATGTTAATTTCAGCCGAATTCACAATTGCTAGGACATGGATGAAGCCCAAGTACCCATCAACCCATGAATGGATCAATAAATTGTGGTATATGTATACCATGGAATACTATGCAGCCATAAAGAAAGATGGAGAATTTACTTCCTTCATGTTCACATGGATAGAGCTGGAACATATTCTTCTTAGCAAAGTATCTCAAGAATGGAAGAAAAAGTATCCAATGTACTCAACCCTACTATGAAACTGATGGCTAGCTATGACAGGAAAGCTATAACCCAAGTTAAACCCAAGCATATGGGGAAAGAGGAGAGGGAGGGAAGGGAAAGGGGAGGATGGGTCAAGGGAAGTGTAATGTTGGGATCACGCCTATGATCTATCATATAAGGATACATGTGAATCTCTCTAAATGTGGAATATAAATGTCTTAACACAATGACTATGAGAATGACATGAGGGCTATTTTGGTCAGTTGGATGAGAATGTTTCAAATTCTATATGGAACCATCACACTGTATCCCATGATGGTATTAATGTTCACAACTATGATTTAATTTAAAAAAATGAGAATTAAACTGAAAAGCTTCTTTATAGCTAAGTAGACAACCATAGCAAAGAGACAACATACACAATGGGAAAGGATATTTGCATAATTTGAATCAGACTAAAGCTTCATAACTAGGATATATACAGAATTCAAATTAATCCATATGAAAAAAGCCAATAAACCCATACATCAAGGGGAAAGAGAGATGAATAGAAACTTCTCTAAAGAAGACAGACAAATGGCTAGCAAAAATGAAAAAATGCTCATCATCCCCAATTATTAGAGAAATGCAAATCAAAACCACCCTGAGATATCATTTAACCCCAGGGATAATGGCCCACATCACAGAATCTAAAAACTGCACATATTGGCATGGATGTGGAGAGAAAGGAACACTTTTACACTGCTGGTGTGACTGCAAACTAATACAATCTATTTAGAAGGCAATGTGAAAAACCTTCAAAGAACTCAATCTAGACCTCCTGTTTGTTCCTGCAATCCCATTACTGGGCATCTACCCAAAAGGAAAAAAATCCTGTTAGCACCAGGGCACTTGAACGAAACTGTTTATTGAAGTTCAATTTATAATCGCCAAAATGTGGACACAGCCTAAATGCTCACCAACCCAGGAATGGATTAACAAACTGTGGTATATGTCTACCATGAAATACTGTTCAGCCATTAAAGAAAAAAAAATGGAGATTTTTACATCCTTACTATTAACCTAGAGTGACGTGGAACACATTATTCTTAGTAAATCTTCACAAGAATGGAGAAGCATGAATCCTGTACTCAATTATGATACGAGGACAATTAATGACCTAGTACACAGTGGGGGGTGGATGAAGGAAACAGCAGAGAGATAGCGAAGCTGGGAGGAGGGTGGGGGAAAGATACAGCAGAGAGAGTGAAGGAGGGAGGTGAGTGGGAGAAGGGAAGAACAGAGAGAGGGAATGAGGGAGGGGGATGGAATGGGGTCTCTATGTATGACACAAATTTTGGGGGTAAGCCACAACTGTGAGAGGGACTTTACCTAACAAATGCAGTCAGTGTAACCTGGTTTCTTGTACCCTTAATGAATCCTCAACAACAACAAAAAAATATTAAAAAATAAACTGATTAAAATGTCAGTACCTTTCACCTCAGTAATTAATCAAATATACAAAAATATAAAAATATTGTCTAATTGCTAGGTTAAAAATATATAGTAAAAACATATAGAAATAAGTATTTATCTGGGTAGATACCTAGTAATGAGTCTGCAGGATCAAAGGGGTAGTCTAAATTGAGTTCTTGGAGGATTTTCCATACTTCCTTCTGTAAAGGTTGTATTAGATTGTGGTCCCACCAGCAGTGTAAAAGTGTTCCTTTATCTCCAAATCCACACCAGCATCTGTAGTTTTGAAATTTTGTAATGTGCGTGATTCTCACTGGGGTTACAAGGTATGTCACGGTAGTTTTGATTTACATTTTTCTGATGATTAGGGAAAATGAGCATTTTTTCACATGTTTGTTAGCCATTCATCTGTCTTCTTTAGAGAAGGCTCTATTCATGTCTACTGCCCAGTGATATATGGAATTGTTGGGTATCTTTTAGCTGATTAATTATTTTTGTTTTGCTCCATAATTTTCTTTTTTGAATTTTTAATTAAATGATAGCTGTGTACATTAACACAATCATAGGGTACAGTGTAGTGTTTTCATATACAATTTGAAATATTTTCATCAAACTGGTTAACATAGACTTTATGATATTTACTTAGTTATTGTGTTAAGACATTTATACTCTACTTTTAGAAAGATTCACTTATACCCTTGTAAGACAAACCATAGAAGTGATCTTCCCAATCACCCTCCCTCCACCCATCCCCCTCTTCTCCCCTGCCCCCCCTCCCCCTCTCTATATTCTTGGGCTATAATTAGGTTATAGCTTTCATATGAGAACTATAAATTAGTTTTATAATAGGGAAGTGTACATTGGATACTTTTTCTTCCATTCTTGTGATACTTTGCTAAGAAGAACATTTTACAGTTCCATCCATGTAAACATGAAGGAAGTAAAGTCTCCGTCTTTATTTAGGGCTGCATAGTATTCCATGGTGTACATATACCACAGTTTATTGATCCATTCGTGGATTGATGGGCACTTGGGCTTCTTCCATGACCTAGCAATTATGAATTGGGCTGCAATAAACATTCTGATACAAATATATTTATTGTAATGTGATTTTTGATCTTCTGG